>CAUYQG010044211.1:0-35015 GCA_963574415.1 Tarsius wallacei | reverse complement strand
CCTACTACTGCCAATCCCTTTCTTTGAAGGTCTGCTTATGAGTGAGAACATGTGGTACTCAGTTCTTTGTTTCTGTGATGGATCACTCAGTATGATAGACTCTAAGTCTATCCAAGTTGCTGAGAAGTTCATCATTTTGTCCTTCTGCATGGCTGCATAATATTCCATCATGTATATGTACCACATTTTTGTTATCCAGTCCTTTTTCAATGGGCAGCACGGCTGGTTCCATGTTTTTGCTATTGTGACTAATACTGCAATAAACATGCGTATGCAGGTATTTTTTTCTTTTCTTTTCTTTTTTTTTTTTGAGTTGGAGTCTCACTCTGTTACCCAGACTGGAGTGCAGTGGCCGCTCCCGGCCACCGCAGCCTCAACCCGCTGGGCTCCGGCAATCCTTCTGCCTCAGCCTTCCCAGCAGCCGGAATTGCAGGCGCACACTACCACACCTGGCTAGTTTTTTGATTTATTGGAGAGATGAGGTCTCGCCGGGTTGCCCAGGTGGGTCTCGAACACGCGGGCTCAGGCAATCCACTCACCTCAGCCTTCCAAGGCGCAGGATTACAGGTTGAGCCACCGAGCCCCACTGAGGTATCTTTTTCATAGAGTGATTTGAGTTCTTCCAGATATATTCCTTATAAGAAGATAACTTCTGCTGAAATTGGCTTCTGATTGCTGCATAGGGAGGCAGCTTCTCCAGAAGACAGGGTATGGTTCTAAGAGATGAAGGAGAATGCACATCTTACCTGCAAGCATCACTTTTAGCTCATTTGTTTTGCTATATGAAGAGTAAACAAAGAGAGTCCCGTATTTACTTCCTAAACAAAAATCTGCTCAAGACTGTATTGGATGAAAACCATGAAAGATATGGCTCTGACTTACAGCACTAGTTCATCACTCTCTGACCATCTCCTTTTAGTTTTAGTTATAAAAAACTGAAGATAGAAACACACCAATGTTTCACACCTCCTTAGGGCTGCCAGTTGTCTGCCATTAAAAGAGACATTTGCAAGATCAGTCATTGAACATGTATTCATAGTGTTTGTGGAACCAGTTTATGGCTATGTTTGGGATAATGGGATTCTCAATATTACCTCTCTCTTGTGAATTGATAAGCAAATTAATTATTATTTAATTATAATTTGTTCTTCAGTACCAAAGACTATTTTAACGATTATATTATTAATATATTATTTTGCATATTTATGGAGAATGTGATATTTTAATACATGCATATAATGTGTAACAATCAAATTGGGGTATTTAGGATCTCCATCACCTCAAATATTTAGCATTTATTTGTGTTAAGAACATTTTGAATCTTCTCTTGTAGCTATCTGTAGATATACAATATATTGTTGTTAATTCTAGACACCCTACCGTGCTATAGAACACTAAAATGCATTCTTTCTATCTAACTGCATGCTGGTACCCATTAAGAAATCTCACTTCACCACTCACTTCCCACCCTTCCCAGCCTTTGGTAACCATCATTCTCCTCTCTGGCTCCATGAGGTCAACTTTTTTTAGCTCCCGCATATGAACATATGCACATGTCCTCAAAACTTGTAAGTATCTAATCTACCTGAAGTGGGGGGCAGGGGGAACCAAACAATTTACAGAAATAGAAATCAGTGTTCTCAAGTAGAAGTGAGATTTTGTCTTTTGATACAATATCCTTTATACTGGGAAGGATTTCATCAGTTAATCTAATGAGATTTGTCATGCAGTTAGATGTCAAGTTCTTATTCTTCATTTTTCAACAACTTCCAGTCATTGGCATAGTCATCAAAATGCAAATGCCTCACTCTTGCCTTTAAATCTTTTTATGGATCTCAAAGTCCTATTAAGGTAGAAGGATAGCAGGGCTATATCAGAAATGATTTTTTTTAGCATAAAGAGTTAACTGAAATGATTGTAGTAAAAACGGACATGCCCATTACTAGTAACACCACCATCCTTACTCTACCTCACCTCCAATTCAGTGCACAATATATTCTGATCTTGGGTGAAGTCCTCCTTTCCAAGAGGGTTCTTTAATCCCCTAGACTGGATAGAACCCCTGTGCCCTTCTGTATGCCCTTAGCATCCTGGGATACCTCTTAAGGGTTAGACTACAGACAAAGAAATAATTCACCTCTTGAGGGGAAAGGTCAAATACACACTAGAGCAACAGGAGAAATCATTGGCCCTCGTATCTAGATATCATACCTATAAGCAACCACTTGAGGTTTAGAAATCATACTTTTAAAGCCAGCTTGGTTTTTCTAATCTTATGTTCTATAATTTTCATTTACTAGGATATAAATACGAAGCAGGCAAATTGTTGAGTTGAACCAGTGTTTGAGTTTCATGCGGCAAGGCAAACAAGTCTTGGCAGGGAAAGGATTTAAAAGGGTTATACAAGGAAGTTGTTATAGCAATCAAAAAGCAAGGAAACGTGGAAGATGGTGCATAATGAAAAACTACATTCGAGGCTCTTCTGGTGTTAAGGAATGATTGGAATGGAAGTCATGGATTTTGTGAGCTGGAATCATATTGGGGTGTTCAGAGGGAAGATTATAGAATAGTTATTGATGATGATGCGTTTAGAAGGCAAAAGATAAAAATAGAAATGAATTAAGAAAGTGAGGCAGCCTTACAACCAAGTACATGGTACAGTTCTAAAAATAAGCCTTAAATTCAGAACAAAGACAGTGATAGTTATAGGCTGAAGGCGAAGGAAAAGATTCCATTGAAGAGGTGAGAACTGAGGGGAATCTTAGAGATAGGTAGGAGTCGGCCAAAGACGAGTGCTAGAAAAGACACAGGTAAGACTTGGGCAGCCCTATTTGTATAGAGTAGCGCCTAAGTGCACGTTGGGCTTTCACACTGCCAGGTAAGGAGTTTAGAATTTGATTTTTCGAACATGAGAATCTCTGAAAATATTTTAGTAAGAAAGGAATATTGTAAAAATAATAATGGAAGAGGATTAGTTGACATAAGGAAAACTATGCACGATGGATTTCAGAAAGGCACTGAAAGACATCAGTTAAGAGTCTGGTACAATAAGCCATTGTGATGAAACATTTCTTTGATGTGCACTTATTAGATGTGTAGAATTAAAAGCTTTGTCATTTTGCTACATCTTTGGTTGGCAAAGTCAGGCATAGAACAAAGGAGAGAGCTCTTGGGAATTGTGTAAGTGTGTGCTGAAAAGCACATGGTCCTCTGGTGATCCTGGAACAGTGAAGGACCTCAGTGTGGTTGTTTTCTTGGAACTTTCCTTCTGGACTGACTGTGTCTTCTTGATCCTGGTATTTTTCCCACAAAGTCCTAGAAGGCTGTCTTGTACACAGTGTGGAAGTTATGTGAGGAAAAGTGAAAAGATAACTTTGAGAGTCTATGGAAACAGAATAAAGGAGGCAGCCAGAGCAGTAAATTTGCCCACTTCAGCCAAGTGTGGTCATCTCAACAATCTCTTTCCTAACTGGAAATATGAGGATGTTGTCTCCCAAGTGCTTGTTTTCAAAGATGCAAGATACTGCAGTAGTACGGACTTCACAGTTCACATCACTAGATTCCTAATTTGCTTTTTTTTAAAAAAAAGACTCTAAAAGGCATTGATTTTTATGTCCCATGCATGTGGTTTCTGATGACTCCCAGCCAGGGAGAATATGTCCCTCTTGACATTGTTTATTATTATACTGATTTTTTTGTGTGTGCCTGCTTTCTGTTGGGAAGGAGTAATTCTTAATTCCTACAACCAGAGAGAGAAAAGAAAAAGAATCGTCTATAAACAGTCTCTCTAAAAGCTTTTAAACCCATTGTGTTATGTTATAAAGGGAATTAAGCTGTCAACATCTTGTGTTCATTCATTCATTCTACATATTTTTACCTATACCCACTAAGTATCAGGCAGGCATTGTTTTAAGATTCTTTTTTTTTTTTTTTTTTTTGTAGAGCTTCCTTCTAGAAGACTTACCCGGCTGGGATTTTTCAAGTTGACAAATTGTCCCCTGAAAAATCAATCCCAATGAACAGTTTTATCAGAATTCACCTCCTCGTCAAACAGAAACACAGTAAACAGTGCCATGTTTCCTCCAGCTGTCTTTAATTGCTTTTTTATTTGCATGCCACCTTACACATTTTCTCAATAGTGAAAATCGAGATAGAAAATAAATTCTTCCCTCAAAGCAGAATGTATATGTGTAATTTTGTACAGCTGCAATAGGCTGTTTCAACAATTTTGATTTAATTTCCTTATGAATTGTGTAGGTCATAAGACAATCGAGCAGTGAAGCCTCAATTAATTAGCTCACAAAATTGTCTGACACCTAGTATGTGTTAGAACTTATGTGCCAAAGCTATCACTGATACTCAGTAAAGAACAATTAAGTATTCATATTACTAAGGTGCAAGAAACCAAATTCCAATAAAAAGGGAAGCCTACTTAAATAGCTTAATTTGCTTTCATCTTTATTGAGGTAAAATTTACAGACACAAATTGTCCATGTTTAAGATGCACAACTTGATTTCTTTTTTTACTTTTACAAATTTTAAGTTTATTTTTTTAGAGAAAATGCTGCAAAATATCGAAATATTGTAAGTCTCTTGGGAGAATCCTAATTGGCCATCCTAACTGAAAAATGAACCCTTCCAACACATTCTTGTACCTGTCCTGATTTTTCACAACAGCATTATCATCTTTGAACACACTATACATTTAATTATTATCATTCAATTTCTTTTTTTTTAACGTATTCTTTGTTTTAAAATTGTAGGGTACAGCTAAGGATTAGGTATACAAATATGCATTGTGCAGGTACCCTTGTTGATGAGGTGTGCCTCCCCGTCCCCAGACAGATATGGACTCCCTTTAATCCCACCTCCCTTCCCCTCCCTGCCCCCCGCATAGTTTCCCGCCACTGTCAATCCTTTTCTTATAGTATTACGATAGTTGTTCAGGGTCCACTTATGAGTGAGAACATGTGATACACAGACCTTTGTTTCTGTGAGAGATCACTCAGTATTATAAACTCCAATTCCATCCAGGTTGCTGCAAAATTCATGATTTTGTTCTTTTTATGGCTGCATAATATTCCATGGTGTATATGTACCACCTTTTTATAATCCAGTCCTCTTTTGATGGGCAGCATGGTTGGTTCCATGATCTTGCTATAGTGAACAATGCTACAATAAACATACGTGTGCAGGTATCTTTTTTATAGAGTGATTTGAGTTCTTCAGGATATATTACCAGTAGGGGGATTGCGGGGTTATATGGGAGGTCGATATTTAGAGCTTTTAGGAATCACCACACTGATTTCCACAGCTGCTGCACTAATTTTCACTCCCACCGACAGTGTAGAAGTGTTCCCTTTTCACCACATCCTCTCCAGCATCTGTTATTTTTTGAGTTACTGATAATGGCCATTCTGACTGGAGTTAGGTGGTATCTCAGTGTAGTTTTAATTTGCATTTCCTTGATGATTAGTGAGGTTGAACATTTCTTCATGTATCTGTTGGCCACTCGTGTGTCTTCTTTTGAGAAGTGTCCGTTCATGTCTTTTGCCCACTTTGTAATGGGGTTGTTTGTTTTTTTCTTTTCAGCATGATTGAGTTTATTTTTAGGAATCTTTTTATTTTTGTTTTGATTTGTTTGTTAACCCAAAATTCATTCAAATGAATGCTGATTACTTCCCCATTTTTTTTTTGTTTGGGGGGGGGGCTGGGGGGGTTCCTGTTGGTAATATTTATTTTTATTCTGCTGTGGTCTGAGAAGATGCTTGGTATGATTTTGACATTTTGAAATTTGTTCACACTTGATTTATATCTGAGTATATGGTCAATCTTTGAGAATGTTCCACGTGCTAAATGAGAAGAATACATATTCTGTGGTTGCTAGGTGAAGTGTTCTGTAGATGTCAATTAGATCCAGTTGGTTGTATGTAGAGTTCAGGTTTTGGATTTCCTTGTTAGTTTTTTGCCTCCAATGATCTGTCTAAGGCTTGTTAGCAGGATATTAGAGTCTTCAACTATAATTGTATGGCTTTGTATATCCTCTTAGTTTAATTAGCAATATTTCTATAAATTTTGATGCTCCTACATTAGGTGTGTATACATTCAAGATGAATTTTTTTTTTTTTTTTTTTTTGGTGAATTGAGCATTTTACTATTACATAGACATTCACTGCCTTTTTAAACTTTTATTGGTTTTAAATCTTTTGTCTGATAGAATATTTACTCCTGCTCTTTTTTGTTTTCCATTTGGCTGGAGGATCTTTCTCCAGCCCTTTACCTTGATCCTCTTGGTGTTATCTGCAGTGAGATGAGATACCTGAAGGCAGCAGAAAGTTTGATCCTGCTTCTTTATTCAATTTGCCACTCTGTGCCTCTTCAGTGCTGTGTTCAGTCTGTTCACATTTAAGTTAATTATTGATATGTGGTGATTTGTTCCTGTCATATTGCTATTAAGAGACTGCTTTGCATCCTAGGCTTTGTGGTTTATTTGTTTGGTCTGTAAACTCTGTGTTTACCTATGCTTTTGTGATGGGTGGAACTGTTCTTTCATTTCTTTGCTTAGACCTTTTTTAAGCATCACCTGAAGGGTTGGTCTGGAGAAAGCATCTTCTATTAGGTACTGGATGTCTGAGAAGAATTTTAATTATCCTTCATTAATGAAGCTTAGCTTGGCAGAGGAGGATATTCTTGGCTGGAATTCCTGGGCAACTTGGCGAGACCTCATCTCTACAATAAATTTTTAAAAAATTAGCCAGGTGTGGTAGTACATGCCTGTAGTTCCAACTACTTGGAAGGCTGAGTGAAAGGATCGCCGGAGCCCAGCAGGTCGAGGCTGTGGTGGCCGGGAGCAGCCACTGCACTCCAGTCTGGGCGACAGAGCGAGACTCCAACTCAAAAAAAAAAAGAATGTTAAAGATAGAACCCTAGTCTCTTCTGGCTTATAAGGTTTCTGCTGAGAGGTCTACTGCAATTCTGATGGCTATTCCTTAGTATGTAGTCTGTCCCTTCTCTCTAGCTGAACTTGGGATTTTTTCTTTCATGCTCAACTTATAGAGAACTGAGTTCTTTGTGTGTTGGAGATGATCTTCTCCTGTAATATTTTATAGTAGTTCTCTGAATCTCTTGCATCTGCATGTTTACCACTCTAGTGAGATAGGGAAATATTTCTTGTATGATATCTTGGAAGGCTTAACCATCATGTTCTCTTCTCTCTCAGGGATGCCAGTCAACCATAGATTTGGTCTCTTTACATAATCCCAGACCCCCAATAGCCTTTATTCATTTTTCATAATTCCTTTCTTCTTATTTTTGTCAGATTGTGTTCGTTCAATAGTTTGATTCTCAAGCTCTGAGATTCTTTCCTCCACCTGGATGAGTCTGCTGTTAAGGCTTGCTATTGTGTTCTGAAATTCCAGGAGAGAATTTTTCATTTCCAGAAATTCAGTTTCGTTCTCTCTGAACATCACAACTCAGCTTTCAGTTTCTGCTCTGTTTTTGTGGCTTTGTCTTTTTGAGTGTCCACTTTCTCATGGATCTCATTGAGCATCTTAGTCATCCATAACCTGAATTCTATGTGTGTCATCAGGAATAGGTCATTTTGGCTTAGTTTCATTGATTTGGATCTGGGAAGTCCCTTTGTGGGTGTCAACTCATCAAGGCTTTAGGCACTAGTTGGTTTCATCCACTGGTTCTTCCTCATCTGTAAGGGTAGATTCTTCTTTTTATTTTTTGTGTTGCTGTTTTTTATTAAATAAAGTGTCTATTATTAGGGTGGCAGTTTGTGGGTTTTTGTTTTTTTTTTACTTGACCTTCCTCCTCTAGTTCACCTGTGGGAGAGGCAGAGGTAGTGGGAAGGCTGGTGAAATGGGGGAATCCATCTCACACTGCTGCACCAATACAATCTGGTGGGGGTAGGTAAGTCCTTCAGAGGCTTTCCCCTCCCTTCAGCACAAGTGCCAGGGGCCCTGGCTGGCCAGGTACTCCAGTAGATCCCTCCCCAGACTATGTGTTTCATCAGTAGGATTGGCCAGTGGCCAGGAAGGGCCCAGTGGCTCTACTCTAGCACAGGTGCTCTTGGGGTCATAAAGTGGCCTTTTCCTGTCTAGGCAGGACCACTCTTTTCTCCCAGAAATAGAAGGGAAGCAGCTATCTTATTAGTGGAGAGCCAGTATTTCTCCCTTAGTCTGCAGGTGGGTTGAACAAGGCTGCTTTGTTGCATAGAGATACACCACTTCCTAGCTCCTGCCTTGCTCCATAGTAGAGTCTATTGCAATAACGGCAACTCCCTGTGGGCAAGCCACACCTTCAGCCCTGATCTGGGACCACAATGGGTGCCAGTGCCACTGGAGAAATGTTCCCGAAGTGGGCACGTTGCCTCTTGTGGGAACTTGAGGGAGGGGTGAGCAATCACACAGTGCAGACCACCCCCACAGAGTGTTTCCCTTGGAGCCTCTCCATGGGGTGGTTTGCTGCCCCCAGCATTGAAGATTATTGGGAACTGAGATTCCCCAGGCTCTATGTGGAACACACTGATGACTCTGTCCAGATTCCACTCAACTTTCTACACCTGGTCATTATGGAAGGAGTGCAGAGGAAGGGCCTGGACTGTCTACTCCTTGGCTGGAACTGCAGAGGTTTGTCTGAGGTGTATCAAGAAAAGTTTTTGCTTTCATTCATTCCTTCCTTCTCCAAGTGTGCTCTCCTCATTTCATGACAGGTCCACATCTGAGGGTGGTTGAGGCTTGGAGCTGTCATCCATCCTCTGTTTTCCCAGGTGATTATCTGATAACACTCAGCTTGGGCTTTCAAGTCAACCTTCAAAGTTCTAGGCCCATTTCTCCATTGGGCTTTTTGTTTGTTTGTTTGTTTGTTTGTTTGCTTTGGTGAGAGCAGCAATCATACAATGTCTTCAGTTGATCATCTTGGCTTCCAGCCCCTCCGGTCCCGCCACTTTTATTGTTTTCCCATTATGTTTTGAAGAGTTTATATATTTTGTTATAGTAAAAAGTATTCATCTATTATTTTAACTCCTTTAAAACAATAAATGTTAAAAATCTTAGTGGCATTTTAGTGTCCATGAGGACTAGTCAAATGGATCTTTTTAGAGTCACAATTGTAATGAGCTGCTGCATCCTGATAGCAAATATTTTATTCTGGGTTTTTGTATCAATAGATATAAATGAGACTGAGCTATAGTTTTCGGTATGTAATATTTTTCAAGTTTTTCTGTCAATGCTATACTTGCTTCATAATGCAACTTAGAAATGTCCCTCCTTTTTCTGTGCTCTAAACAGTTAAATAGTAAATTATATATTCTTTTTTCTTCTCTCTGTTTAATTAATATACTTTATTTTCTTAGAGCAGAATTTAGTCACAGCAAAATTGAGCATAAAGTACAGAGAGTTCTCATTTATGCCTTATCCCCATTTAAAAAAAAAAACAACCTCTTCCACTATTAATATTCCACACCAGAAGATGCATTTGTTGCAATCAATGAACCGGCATCAACACATCATTATCACCAAAGTTCATGGTTTATATTAGGGTTCACTCTTACTGTTACACATACTATAAGTCTTGACAAATATATAATAACATGTATCCACCACTATAGTATTTCACAGAATAGTTTTACTGTCCTAAAAATCCCCTGTGCTCTGCCTATTCATTTTTCTATCCCCCTAACACTTGGCAACCACTAATCTTTATACTGACTCCATAATTATAACTTTTCCAGAATGCCATATAGTTGGAATTATACACTATATATGCTTTTCAGATTTGCTTATTTCACTTAGTAATACGTATTTAAATTTTCTCCATGTCTTTTCATGGCCTGCTAGCTCATTTCTTTTTAGCCCTGAATAAAAACCCATTGTCTGTATGTGCCACAGTTTATTAATCCATTCATCTCCTGAATATCTTGGTCACTTCCAAGTTTTGGCAGTGCAAATCAAGCTACTATAACATCCATTTGCAGGTTTTTGTGTTAACATATATTTTTGATTCACTGGAGTCAATATCAATTAGCACAATTGCTGGGTTGTATGGTAAGAGTATGTTTAGTTTTGTAAGAAACTGCCAAACTCTCTTCCACAGTATCATTTTGAATCCCCACAAGCAATGAATAAGAAGTTCTTTTGCTCCACATATTTGCCAGCCTTTGGTATTTTTCATGTTCTGGATTTTGGCCTTTCTAATAAGTGTGTAGGTGTATTTCATTGTTTTAATTGAAATTCTCTAATGACATATAATGAGGAGTACTTTTCATGTGCTTATTTGCCATCTGTTTACCTTCTGTGCTGAGGTGGCTTCAGAATTTTTGCTCGTATTTTAATCATATTATTTGTTTTCCTATTGTTGAATTGTAATTGTTTTTATATATTTTGGATGTCTTTTATCAGATATGACTTTTGCAAGTATTTTCTCTCATTCTGTGCTTGTCTTCTCATTCTCTTGACATTATCTTTTGTAGAAAAGACATTTCTAAGTTTAGTTAAGTTCAGCCTATCAATTATTTCATTCATGGATCATGCCTTTGGTGGTGTATCTTAAATGTCATTGTCATACCCCAGGTCATCTAGGTTTTCTCTTATGTTATCTTCTAGAAGTTTTATAGTTATATGGTCTACATTTAGGTTTATGATACATTTTGAGTTAATTTTTGTGTCCAGATTAATTTTGTTGCATGAGGTGCCTAGTTGTTCCTAACATTTGTTGAAAAGACTATCTTTGTTTTATTGCATTGCCTTTGCTCCTTTGTCAAATATCATATTTATGTGGGTCTATTTCTGGGTTCTCTAGTCTGTTCTGTTGATCTATTTGGTTATCCTCTGGCCAATACCACACACTCCTAATTGCCACAGCTTTACAAGAAGTATTAAAGTTGGGTAGTGTCAGTCCTCTGGCTTTGGTTTTCTTCTTCCATATTGAGCTGGCTATATGAGTCTTTCACTTTTCTGTATCAACTTTAGGATCAGCTTGTCAAAATCCAAAAAATGATTTGCTGGAATTTTGATTGGGATTGCACTGAATGTATAGATCAAGTCAGTTTCTTCTCTCCTCCATCTGCTAGAAGGACAAAGGAGTTTTTATCAGGTATTCACTGTGAGGGCCCTGATATAGCTCCTGGAGGTGAAAATGGGGGCATTTCTGATGACTGGGTTCCCCTAGAGTTTTTAACTCTCAGAGTTGTCCCCAGTGAGCCTTCAGCAATTTGTCAATTAAAGTTCAGGTTTTCCTAAACCATCACTTGTTCCTGCAGAGGTTTCTGCTCATGGGTTTCTGCTCCAATAAGTTGTGATTCTCTGTATCTACCTGCCTGTCTCTCCAATTTGGGGGTAACCGTTTGCTCTGTAACCTCATTTCTCTGATGGACTAAAAAAAGTTGTTGATTTTGTTTGTTCAGCTTTTTATTAGTTGGTAGATGGAGTGAAAACTACTATGCTTTTTATATGCTGGACTGAAAACCAGAAGTCTCTATTTATTTTCTAAAGATTTAAAACTTCTCTGAGAAACCATCAGGCTAGATTTTTTAAAAATGTTTATGATATTGCATTTCTTTAAACTTTTGCTGTTTTAATTTCACTGCAAATAATATGTTTTGAATAAGCATCCCCACTTCAAGATTAATATTTGTTTTTATCTAGTTCTTGTATAATTTACTTTTTTCTTACATCTTAATACACATGGAGTTTATTAATTCATATAAAACAGTGAAGAGACCTAGTCTTATTTTTCTGTTATATAATGCCATCCTATAAATAATCTAATATTTCCCTCACATTTAAATTTCTTTTATTAATAAGTCAAATTCTTATATTTTTCTGTTTTGTTACACTGATCTGCTAAATACTTCACAGTCTTATAAAATGTTATCATTTATTTTGATTTCAAAATATATATTTATATTTTGGCTGTGCAGGTCCCATCCTCCCACCCCTAATCATCTTCATTTTTAAAGTTTGGCCAATTTTACAAGCTTAATCTTCCTAATAAATTGAAATAATTTTAAATAATTCTTCACTTGCCATTGTATTAAAATGACAGATTAATTCCATGAGCAATGGATAGTTTGAAGCCAACTATTATGGCAAATTATAGTTGTTGTTTTTAGTTGCAAACAAATAAAAACCCAAGTCATACTGGTGTAAGACCATAATGTGGACTAATAGCTCCCAAAAATTCAGCAGTGAGGCGGGCTTCTCATGCTGTTTAAACAGGGAACCAGCTCAGCTTCCTGACTCTCTGGGCTCTGCCCTCTCCATATGGGCTGTCTTCATTCACAAGATGGCTGCCAGCAGCAACCTCAGTCATGTGCTTCCTTGGTAACATCCATGCAGAAGAAAAGGCACTCATTCTCACAAGCATTGAACAAAAAGTCCTGAACTTTGCCCTGATTGGGACCTCCCAGAGCTAGTCATTGTGGCCTGGGGAAATGAGGTTATATTGATGGCACATATTCCTAATAAGAGAGTATTTCGGATCTGGAGGTAGAGTTATTTTAAACCAAACCAGTGAGCTACTGCATAGGGAGAACTAGAGTGAAGGCTGGGACTAACCATTATGTCCACTGCCTTCAGTCAAATGAAAATTTTTATAATTTAAAAATGTTCCCCAGATATTTCACCTTTCTTATGGCATAGCAGAACACATCTGTTTAGAGTATGCATATACTCATTCCCACAAGAGTGTACATACATGCACACAATCTATATAAACTTTCACAAGGCGTAATAACTAGGACCACAAGGGAAATGGCCATATCAAAATAAGAGTAGATACTGACACATTAGAAGCGCAATTAATACTATAATTGAAACTGTAATTAATTGTTCTAGTAAGAACAGTATAATTTTACACTTAGTGCTCACCAGCCACAAATTAATAATACCTATCTCTTCAGTATTAATTCAAAATATCTCTTTTACACTTTCTTTTCAAAGGAACCACTCCTAGAAACTCATTCAGTTTTTATCAATGCTTAATTATTCACTACCAGCATAGTTATAAAATATTTTCTTCAGTTGATGTTTGCTTGTAATTTTTATTTGGTCCGGGTACATGTATATATGTTTCTTCCCCCAAATATTTCTAGCCTTCTCAGAGGCAAAGCCATATTCTAAACTAATCTTCCTGTTGAGTTCCCCACCAAGAAACTTAGCAGAGATCACTGTATATTAAGGATTAGTCAATAAATATTCATTAAGTAAAATACATCATCAATTATGCAAAATGTATTCTGGATAATTATATGTGGCAAGCAGACTATTAAACCAGTATTTATTAACCTTATATTTCTCCAAAATAGATTCCTACTATTCCCATAACATGCCTTGGTAGTCACTCCTTCATTATTTTTACCTTCAATTCAACTCAATTGAATAATCATTTATTTAGAAGATGCTATTTGTCAGAATGTGCTAGGTGCTAAGAACACAATTATAGCTATTAAATTACTTTGTCCTCAAGCGGTTTACAGTCTAGTCATTTAATCTCCCTTCTTGGAACGCCCTTCCTACCCCTTCTGACTATTCTAACCCTGCTCATTCTTCAAAGTCTATATTGAATTTTGCTTCCTCCATCAAGCCTTCTGAAGTTATTTTATCCTCAATGTTTCTTCCCTTTGCAGAAATATTAGCATGTGATGTATATTCATGTAATTCTCTACTTCATCTTCTGTAATTTCAGTATAGCTATGGATCCCAACTTTTTCTGAGTCACACAGCATTGCGTGAAGAGCGAGCAGAAATTGAGATCAGATTGGAAAGAATAGATCTTACTAGAAGGAAACCATTTCAGGCTGCTAAGGCAAACTCCTCCATATTTAGGAACTGCTAACCTAGAAATATCACGGTCTTCGTCAACTTTCTTAGAGAAACAAATGTGTCATCTGGGAGGAAAGGACATGAGCCAGTCAAATTGTATTAAAAGGCCAGTATCAGTTATATCCACTTTATAGCCACAGTTAATTGGCCTGATTATAATGCCTCCTTCCTCACCAAACAAAAACTCTTTTCCTCTTTCTTGATGAGTTACAAAATCTCTTCAATAAGGATGGAATGGGGAGTGGGGAGAGATGTTCATTTTACAACTCGAGACAAGCTAAGTGCATGATGGAGCTAGTACTTCACTATCACTGAGTTTCAATTAAAGTGTAATTAATTAATTAATAAATCAGGTGTAAATGATATATTATTAATTTATTTCTCAGTTTTATTGCAAGGAAGGAAGAAAGAAAAAAGGGAGAGTGGCAGGAAAGGCTCTTGCGGAAACCAAGAAGTGTCTGGTGGGAAGGAAGACCTGAACATCCCCACTGAGGTGTAAGAAGCTAAGGTCAGGAAAGACTCAGACTTCACATGAGATTAGCTCTGTTCATCTACAAGTAGCAGTTAGAACACTGGAGTCTGGATTAGGGAGCTACCAAAGCAAAGAACTCTATGTGGTAAGGGTTTTTTCTTGTTACTTATCTCTTAGTAATTTTTTCATATATAGGAGCTGCATTCACAGGCAATTAATAAGAAATATAAGAAATACATATTCATTTCATTGTCATATTCATTTTCTTCCATTTCAAAGTTAAGAACCTTTTATTTTTAATTTACTACAAAAATGTATTTTTAATAGCTTTTCTTTCTTTTTAAACATACATTCTCTGGGGAAATTTTGAGGTCAACACCATAGAACAAAAAGCTGTTTTCCTACAAATATCCACTAGAAATTGCATGTACCCACAACACTACTTAAGACAGCTCATTCATCAGACAAAGGTGGTATATCTGGATTTGTCCTTTAAGTGAATTTTAATATAGAAGACACTAACAAAACTGAATTTTAAATCATTGAACATTATATTTGTCATATAGAAGAGAATGGTCATTCTCAGAAGAAAACTAGAATATTTTCTATTAAAAAAAAGACACACAAAAGAAAATTTTTAAAATTTAGAGAACATACTCTGTATTCACCATAAGATAAAATCACAGTCAATTATAAGTAACACAATTCCTTGGTATAACTTCCATTGTCAGGAATATTAGTGCTGATTTATAAATTTTTACTGAGCTGCTTTTTATCTTAAAATGAAAACCTTGTGGTTACTGAAAGTTAATATTTAAAAACTATTTCTTACCTGTGTAACAAAGAACTCAACAAGAAAAGTATTTTTATCATGTTCTAACCTTGTAAAAATCTTAAGAACCATTACATTAAGGAAATTATTTTGAAAAAAAAATCTTCATTTAACATATAGTCACTCTAAACAGTTGTTGATTGTTTTCCAATCACATAGAAGCTATAAAATAGTAAATCAGAAGTATATAAAAATAAAAATTCAGTGTCAAAAATCTACAGGATTCAATTAGCTTTATCTTATCACCTGTATATGTCTGCTAACTGCAAATCAAAGTCTTGAAGTTTCTTTTGATATTTCTCTGCAAAGTTACAGAATTCATTAAGGACTGAAGATTTCAGATCAGGGTATGGACACTCCAAAATTTCTATTTCCATAGGCAGTTCACTAAGCAAGTTAGTTCTTTCTTCTGAAGAATGATCTAGTATCTGAAAAAAAAATTATTTTATTTAACATAAATGATAAATGATAAACAAATAAATTATTAGTGCATCATACTTACTATCATGCTCCAGTCTGAAAGATTATTTTCTATTTTCTGTTGCTCCAGGCTAAGTCTTTCAAAAACAGTTTTCAATTGTTTCTTCACAAAGTCAACCTATAGACCATTCAGAATAAATAGTATGCAAATTATTATAATTCATCAAATATTTATATTTAAAGACACAAGAATTATTCTTGAAAGTCAATAAGGGCTGAACAATTAGATACAGAAAAGTCCCTTTGAGGACCTGGGAAGAGAACTGAATAGATGCCAACCAGCCTGGCACTGCCCATCAGACAAATGAGGCTTCCAGACAACCCCAAAATGAACACAGTCACTCTGTACCCACATTTATATTTTGTTTGTGGTAATGAAGAGAACTTCCAGATTGTCTTTGCTGCAATCACCCTTTCTTTCCCTTGCATCCTTGCCTCTAATCCCCAGCTGGGCATGGATTTATAATTTTTTAAATTGTTATTTACGATAGCAATATAATAATATTACAGAATAACTGAAAAATAGAGAAATAAAATTCACCAAAATTTTTATTACACCTAGCACCACTAAACTCAAGGAGCTTATGCTCTATTGAGGGAAAGTAGTCAACAAACTAATAAAATATAACTAATAGCCAGGCTCGGTGGCTCAGCCTGTAATCCCACGCTTTGGGAGGCCGAGGTGAGTGGACTGCCTGAGCCCACGGGTTCAAGACCCACCTGGGCAACTTGGGGAGACCTCATCTCTACAAAAAAAAAAAAAAAATTAGCCGCGCGTGGTAGTGCGCGCCTGTAATTCCAGCTACTTGGAAGGCTGAGGCAGAAGGATCGCCAGAGCCCAGCAGGTCAAGGCTGTGGTGGCCGGGAGCGGCCACTGCACTCCAGTCTGGGTGACAGAGAATCCAACTCAAAAAAAAAAAAAATATATATATATATATATAAAAAACTAACAAACTAATAAAATATAACAAAGTATCAAGAGGTAGGTGATGTGAAAACAAAGTAGGTGAAAGGGGTTGTGGCTTCTCAATACAGGCCTCTCAAATTGAGGACATTTAAAGCCAAACCTAAATTACTAAAAGTACCATCAACAAGATTGATGAAACAGCCAGGTCAGGAATGAGCCTGGCATATATACGGGAGAAACAGAAAGAAGGTCAGCCTGGGTGTGACTGAGCTTTTGTGGGAAATGGGGAATGTGAGTAGGAGATGTAATTGAAGCAGCAGAAAGGGAGCCTGATAGACAGGAGGACTTATATACCCGCAGGAGCCCCTGGGGAATTTCAGCAACAGAATGACTTGATCCCCTCTGTACTGGGGGAGGACCCCAGAATGTGCTGGGAGGAGGGACAAGAATGAAAGCAAGGAGACCAGTCATGAGGCCACTGTAACATTCCACGTGGGAAAGGAAGGTGCTCGGACAGATTTCAGGCACATGTTTACAACACTGCGTAGACAGAATTTGCTGACCTTCTATTTAAAGACGTAAATGTTTTTTTCTTATCAACCTGTTCTACTTGGGACAAAAGTTAAATATTTCACTATCAAAAATAAAGGCAATATACTAACCTCTTCCAGTACTTTCACAAAATTAAACTCAGTATGTGGATGTGAACGCTGTAAAGTATGATGTTGTCTGTACTTTAGATCTTCTCTCAACTGCTGAATAGGATTTATCACATTTTTAAGATATGTGCACCATTGTTCTGATAACACTTGTTCTATGGTAAAACAAAATTGAATCAAGGAAACACATTATTACTTTAAGCCTCTCCAAGAATAAGGTTATTAGAGCGCCTATTTATTTTTGGATTTCTTTAGAAAAAACAAACAGCAGTAAATATTAAAAGTATATGAAGTGAGTGACCCATTTTCATTCTTCTAAACAAAACTCCCCTTTAAATACAGGACCAAAAAAAAAAATCTCACCAAAATTCTTGAGGTCACAAAAACATTCATTTCCAATGTTCTCTTCATTGAGAAAGGACTTTATTTCAGATTCCATTTTACATCTGAAATAGAAATGATCTCAGTAAATTTTTTTTTTTTTTTTACAATTTAACCACATATATATAGGTTTTCAAAAATAACTGGTAGCAGAGATATTCAGTCTAATGTAGTTTTGTCATCCATTCTTTTTGTTCAGACCATGTACTAAATTCCTAACATGGGTGGGGTACTTGCTAGGCACCAAGAGAAAGAAGCATGCAGCTCAAGCAGAAGTCACACCTTGAGCAAAGGCCAACACACAGCAGGTCCTGGCACTGCTGCACGTGGAGAGAGCCCAGGCACAGGGAAGCCTCTGAAGGATATCGAGCTGACCTCACCTGCTCAGATCTGTGTTTCAGAACCACCCCCAAGGCAGCACGAGAGGATGGGCCAAAAGAAGGGGTGAACAATAGGAATGGAAGATGAAGAAGTAGGGATCAGGCAACCTAGACCAACAGGAGATTATTTTAGAGTTCAAAAATGATGAACTCCTGAACTAGGGAAATGAGAGCAAAAGTATAGTTTACTTTTATACAATAGTGAGAGTAACAAGTCTTAATAAGCTTTTACCATATTTTTTAAATAGTCATCTTTTTAGAGTAAAACCACAACCAACTCTAAATAGGCATCCAAAAATATTATAGCCTATTCCTTGCTTATGGTAGATTCAGCTAAATCATAGAAAAGAGTTTTGATTTATTGCAATTATTATAATGCAATATTGAAATGATATAAAGAATAGCAGCAATTAATATTTTAATATAATTAATCTTTTCATTTTTGCAGATAAGCTTCTAGCCCTTGTTTAAATATATGTATGTTTTATATACTCATAATCATGGCATATTTAACATTTTATATTGTGGGTTTCTTTTTTGCTTAACAGTAAATTTTTTAGATTTCTCTCAATAGTTTTCATAATTATCATAACAATGGCTGCATAGCATTCCATTTTATGTATGTGCCATCATTGTCTAAGCCAATTCACGCACATGGGAAAGGATATTTGTTTTTGTTTATATGTATTAAAGAAGGTAGATTTTGCCAGAAATATTTTTAAGATTACATTAGTAACTGCTACATGGAGGATGAGTGCATAATCATTGAGTCAAACCAGAAGTTATCTCAGAACAGATTTGTTTAACCAAAAATATAGCAATTAAAAACCATCTAACTCAGCTTTCTCATATTTTCAACACCCAGAAAGCCATAATAAAGCATACAAACTGCCAGAAGAGGGAAGCTATAGGTGATTTTTTGATGTTCTAAGGAGAATGATTCTCCATCTAGAGTTTTGGCACTATCCTGGAAGGTGTCTATACCAAAGTAAACACCTGAGCCCTTCACCAGGCTGGTTTATCTGCAGGTGATTGTACTGAGCGGAGTAATACATCATCTAGGCAAATGATCACACAAACATTCAAGGGTTTCTTTGTGGTCCCAGAAAGAAATAAGGAGGTAAATGCCCCCGGGAAAATGTATCTAAGTCCTCAATGGGTGTAGTTTGAGTAAGCATATTAAATTTTAAATACAATTATATAATATAAACATTAAAGATAATTTTACATTCGGAACTTTTGTCTAGATTTTTTAGTACAGATATACATCAAAGAATTAAAGTTTGGCAAAATGTTTTGTTTTGTTTTGTTTTTGCTAGCAAGGCTAGACCAATTAGATCCCAGGTGATGTGGACAGAAGAACCCTGTGGAAAAAAATAAAAACTTGTCAACTCCAAGATCATGGAGCACAGAAATCAGGTGCAAATTCTCCAATACCACTCTACTATAGACTAGCTTATTTATCTTCTTCAAGTAAGTTTAATCTTCTGAGATGCAAGACTCATGTGTAAAACTCAGAGAGCAATGGTGCCTTCTTCATAGGGTCATTGTAAGTATTAAGTAAGATGAAGCAGGTACAGGACTTACTGTATTACCTGGCACATACTAAATGACCCAACAAAAGTTAGATGTCACTGTAGGCCCTTATCTTCTGCCTGCCTGAGATTCTCACATGTAGTGTCTTATATCAATGTATAAGAATCTTTTACTTATTCAAAGAGAATGGAGATATTTTTAAAGATTGGCAAACACTGGTAGAGTTTAAACTACTTCTGATTTGTTGATGGTCCCAAATTCTCCACAAATGTAGTCATTTTTGTAATTTACCTCCTAATACTGTTAGTTTTAAACTTCACTGAACACATATTAAAATTAGCCTGCATTCTAGAATAACACATTAAATTATCATGGAATTATTCTTTTGGTCCAATTTTCAGCCCTTATAATTTTCAAGACATTAAGGTTATTATTACTTAAATGTTCTTCACTTCTATTGCCTTTGTGCCATTCCAGGTCAGCTAAAATAATTATTTTCCATAATAATATGTATATGACTCTTCCACCTAGCTTAAGAACAACTTAATATACACATTAAGAAAGATGTGGAATAGCCAAGATAAAAACTTTTCCAGTGTCTTCCTTTACATTTAAGCTTGCATCAGTGAACACCATAATTAAAGCTTCCTAATGGCTTTCCATTTTATCATTTTCAAATTATGCAAATTTTCCAAAAAAAACTTCCAGTGGGCTCAAACATTCTCTTCACAAAAGGTGACTTTTTGAGGGATAAGAAGGGTCTAGCATAATAGTTTTTATAGCCAAAGTATGGTGATGAAGTCCATATAATTTTTTTCTGTTTTAAGTTATATAATAATGTAAAATAGTTTCCAATTGTGAGTCTTTTACTTCACATGTAGGAATCACTTGCCAAAATAAGAAACTCTTATCAACATGAAAAATACCTAAGTCAAAGGTAAAGCTAATGATATTTGAAAACTTGACTTAGAATTAAGACCATAGAAATTACGCTTTTGGCAGTAAAATAAATGCCTTAAAATACACATCTTAAAAAGCATACTTTAGAAATACCACTATCATTAAAACAGAGCCTTAAATGGAGGAGAGACATATCTGCCTTCTCTTTTTGCCTTGACCTTTGAAAAAAATTAATTTTTCAAAGATTATAATTAAGATCAAGTATAGAATCAATATTTCATTTTAATTTATCTTCAGCAACTGCTGGAAATGATAACAAAAGTCAAAAATCAAAACTGAGTAAGTCAGTCATGAGCCAACTATATCCAGAAAACACTGAACAACTTGAACTCCTTGTTCATCTGTTCATCCATGTATTAAAAGCATTTATATATCTCCTACTATGTCTCCTACAATGTAAAAATGAATATGATAGGAAGTTTGCCCTTGTGGAGTTTACCACTATATAAGGTTACATTAAAAATATGTACCATTAGCCGGGTGTGGTAGCACACACCAATAGTTTCAGCTACTTGGAAGCTGATTGCCTAAGCCCAGCAGGTCAAGGCTGCTGAAGCTGTGAGTATGCCACTGCACTCCAGCCTGGGCGACAGAGTGAGACGCCAACACACACACACACACACACATACACACACACACACACACACACAAAATATATATATATGTCACCAAAATATGATAATTCAATGTATTAAGTATAATACAAGTAAATATAAGGGTGAGAGTACAGAACAGTAAATGGTTCACTGGATTCCGGATTAAGCTGAGGAAATGAAAGGATTTTAAATTGACTCACATTCAAATTTTGATTGTAATGATTCAATTAACATAGACCATTATAGTACACCTGAGGAGATAAGTGGTAATCTTCATCATTCCTATGTGTTCTCATTGAGATTTCCCCCAATTTTTACCTGACTGCATTCAACCTCTGGTGTTCCTGCCACCACACTTGCTTGTGTTGTTTTATTAGTGTTTGTTCTTTAGATATCTTTGAAGTCTGCATTGCTTTTCTGATCTAGATTTAGAGGAACAAAAGAGAATCAACATCAAAGTTTTTAAAATATGTTTTCTATAACAGAAATGTTTGATCTGCATTTTCTAAGTTAAATACTTATTCTTTCAAAATTCTTATTAGTGCATGTTCTAACACAAAATCTACCACAAATAAGGACTATATTAAAAAGCAGGGAGGAAAAAGAGAAAACGGTTTGGAATATTGACCAATTTAAGAACTATTTTTAAAGTACTTATAAAAAGAAAGGTGAAATCATTCTATCTTCTGAACACACAATAAATAATGCCTTAATTCATACGGCCCCAGAAATTTTTTAAAGAGTTTTTTATATATTTCTCCTTTTTTTGGACTCATCTTCCCTGACAGGCACAATGGGTACTTTTATTCCCATTTTACAGATAAGGACGCTAAATGTAAGACAAGTTAAAAGATGTGGTCAAGATCATAAGACTCATAAACATCAGAGTAACAAAGAACCTTGGTGCTTAGATTGTTTTTTATCTGATCCCTCAGCATAAGATGGGGAAGATTCATTGGATACATTGTAAGAACTGCTTTAGTCCCAGCTTTAACACTTACTAGAAATATGAACTTGAACATGCAGTTTCAATCTTTCAACTCCATGAATTTGTAAAATTTAAACTTAAAAAAAAAAATTTAAGCAAATATTTACTTGCAGGCAATTAACAAAGAAATAGTGAAAAATCATGTAGCACTGAACCCAAATTTTCAACCAAATTTAATTTCCCCCAATTTTATGACTTTTTAAAAATGTAGCACATAATTAGTGCATTTGGGTTTCTGCTGAGAAGTTGTATCAGGGCTGCATCTGTTTGCCTTGGACCCATTCCTGGTCATTTCACTGATCTGCTCCACATCACGGAGCAACATGTGTTTCTCAGGCACCCCTGGTCAGCTGGCTGCAGCCAAAGGGAGACATTGGCATGGGAGACCGAAGGCAGGAAGGAAAGGTGCATAGGATTACCTCCATCCCCACTTCTTCACTCTCACAGGGTCTTCAGGAGCATCTGCATCTTGTCCATGCTCCAACTCTTCTCACACAGTTTCACTACAATTCCAACAGTTCTGGGTAATCAGGCCCCATGGAATGTGGCACAGCCTTGCTTGTTTTTTATGTCCCTCTGACCTAGGTATGGCATTGATTTCCTGTGGTTGTTCATCTCCATATTGCCTGTTTACCTTCTCAGCTTTATCATCTGCATAACCCTTTTTCTACATTAAAAATCTCTCTACTCTAAATCCTCAAGTGATGTCTGTTTCCTGGTTAGACCCTGACTTATACTTGTGTACCCTGAATTTGTGTATTCCATATTAACACTCTTATACTATAAAAGTGTAAGACAGTAACTTGATGAAATACATATATTTTATAATCTCTCTGCTGTTGAAGTACTTAGTACACTGAAAACTTTAAAAGATCAATACTGAAGATATAAAAACTTCAGAAGACAAGTTCTAGAAAGGAATCTTTAATGCATGCTATTTCTAGCTGTCATTCACTGATTACTTTAACCTTGAGTTTATCTTTCTACTGTTTTGGTTACTGATTCAAAATTAGAAGTATAAGAAAACAAATTAGCCCAAATATTACTAAAAAATACAAAGTCAAAGTCAAATCTTTTCCTCAGGAGGTACCAAGAGTGCTGCAATTATGAAATTTAGGAGGAAGTACATTTTTTAAAAATACAGGACACTGCAGAAAGACATTCAGAAGTCCCTATTTTACCTACAGAAAAAATAAAAGTAAATGGTATTTCTAAAATCTGACACTCCAGTATTTGCTTTACGAATGCTTAAAATTCATCTCAACTATTTACCATCTACAGTCTCTAAAATTTGTTGCAACAGATAAATTTTTAAAATTAGATCTCTTTGACATATTTGGTCCATGTTGTACAAAAATATTAAAATATATTGGTGGAAGATGTGGACACGGTTTTTTTTATAGCTTGAAAAAATCAATGCTATTGCCTTTGGGCCTAAGGAAAGGCCAATTAAGTAGACTATAAAAGTCAAAATAAAGCAACTACTTTTCACTGGACACTTCCAATATTTTTCAGAACATACGAATTTTTTTGTAAATTTACTCATTGATTCTACTTCTATCCTCAGGTCAAAAATAAAGAAAAATAAAGTCTGAAAAAGAACAAAAAGATTTAAAGTTGCATCTTAATCTACAGAGAAATTTCTAGGTGATTCCAATTCATTTTACTGGGCAATAAGCTGTATAAAATCAATATTCAAGGTGGATGATGATTTATACAGAATGCTGATGATTTAAAAATTCTTTGAGAAAATGACAAAAATAAGGAATTCATAAAAAGAATGTGGAGTCAGAGGTTTCCTCTGTGTGGCTAATTGTGACAGCCGAAGATAATGAAACCCTAAACAGGCACCTTGAAATATCATGAAAGCCCTTAGGACCATAGGATCCATCTTTGATATAGACATCCACAACTAGAATACAATTATAGTGGTGGTTTCATGTGTGTATATATTTGCCAAAATTCACTGGCATATACACTTGAGATTTATGCATTTTACTATATGCTAGTTATACCTCAATAAGGAACCGTTGATATAAATAAAAAGAAAACAAAAGACTATCCTTAAATGCAATTTATTATCTACCAGGTTGGAAAAAAAATCCCAAATGTTTAACAAAACACTCCTGAGGCTGTCTTACAATGCTAGTGCGAATATAAAATGATACAACCCCTGTAGAAGGGAATTTGGAGCTATATTGCAAAATTTCATATGGATTTATCCTGTGACCTCACAATCTCATTTATTGAAATCCATATGAAAACCATACTGGCAAAAGTATAAAAAAGATACATGTTAAAAGCTATTTACTGAAACACTATTTTAATAGAAAAATATTGGAGAACAATAATTTCATCAATAAGTATTCTTGCCAAAATAAATTGCACTTGAATCAGATTAAGTCTCTAGATATAATTACCAATTTACTGGAAATACAAGAAAGAGAAAAACATGTTAAGTGACACCATGAGGATGCAATCAGCATAACTCAGACTGTAAGAAGCTGTAAAGAACAAATAATGCAATTTTTTCAAAAAATAAATATAAAAACCAATTATAATATTGGATCATATAAAATACTGATTTGAATGAACTTGAAGAAAAAATTTTTGAGACAACTGAAAATATTTAATATTAACTGCATATTTGAAATTGTTAAGAAATTAACCATTTTTAGACATGGCAATGTATTCTAGGGCTTTGTTAAAAGCTCTAATATTTCAGAGATATATGCTGAAATATTTATAAGTGAAATAGTATGTCTGATATTTGCTTCAAAACAACCTGGCACTGGGGAGGTTTGTGGGTGGAGCATAGAGGAAACAATGGACATTGTTGAAGCTGGATAACGGCTACATGGAGATTCAATATGCCATTCAATCTAATTTTACATATGTTTACAATTTGCTATGATTTTTTTTAAAGAATTAGTAGATGAATACTTGAGTTGAACAAGAAGTATCTAAGCAAAAAAATTCTAGTAAAAATAAGTGCAATTTATAGTTAATAAATTGGTAAAGAACAGTTATATACAATGTACCAAAATTGGTCTCAGTTCTCAGTTTCCAAGTTTATTATTTGAATTCAGGTTCAACTTTAGTCTTTGAAAAACTGGATCACTGAATGTCCACTTCAATATGCTATCTAACATTCCAGAAATTGTGCATGTCAATAATACAGTGATTATGTAGATGACCATCACATCTAACTAGTATAATAGTATCAGTTATACAAATCAGGCAGGCAGCTAAGTATTCTTGATGAAACTTCAAGCAATAATCTCCTTATGTGCTTTAAATGTTAATATTCTATCATTGTGTTTAAATATGATTATATTAAATATTGCTAGAGAAAAATGCTGTAATAAATACCAACGATTATTAAAACTGTTAATTTCATGTATTAAAACTTAACACATTTAAGTAGTAAAATAAACAAGGAAATAGACTGATAATTAATACACTATTAAGAAAGAATGTGTCAGCTACGCAACATTACTTAGATAACAGAGATAATATTATAATCGCAATTCTAGCTAGTGTGTACTATTTGGTATATTAGCATTCATAACTCCAAAAAATACCTTTAAGAGTTGCATTTAATTTTCAGTTATTTAATTCCATTTAAGCCATCTGTGTCTCAAGAAAAAGTCCTATTTGGCAATTGTTCACATCTTACAAGAATAAATTAAAAGCTAAATGTCAACTTGCCACTTCTAAATTAAATGAGAAGGGAAGACTCCAAAAATCATGTACAGCATTCCCAACACATCTTTCTTAATCCAGATGTAATAAAAAATGAAAACTATGAAGAATAAAAAGGAAAGTGTTAGAAAATGATGAAGTACCTAGGACACATCTTGTTCTCACTAACTGAAATTCAAAACAACAGACATTACAAAAATGCTTTAAAAGAACATTCTTTATCATCACGACTCTATGGAGACTAAAAATGGAAGCACGAGCTTGTCAAAATGATTGCTATAGACTACGAATCATTTTAATTAGTTAAAGACAAGGGATTCTTTGAGATTTGCCGAGCTATGAATCCCAAGTACAAAATTATTTCTAGAAAATATGTAACTAAAAAAGCTTCTTCCTGAATTATATTCTGCTATCAACAAAAGGCAGGTGATATTATGTAAAATGCCAGTTGAACAAGAGCATCTGTTTAACTTCACAAATATATAATACAGTGACCAAAGAAGCAGTCTAGCAGCTGACAATGCTGAGAAATTATTGTTCCTTCACTTAATGTCAAACTTTAAAAATCACAATAATAATTCAACTTTTAAATATATTTATTATTTGATAGCAATTCTATCACCAAAGAGAAATTCACTTTGATCAAATATTTATTTTAACAGTCAACTATTCTACGTTAGGTAAAAATGTCTTTTTTGGTCTCAGATGGATAGATGGATAATATTAGGAATAATGTATGTGTGTGTGTGTGTTTGTGTGTGTGTATGCATATCTATATATGTATATGTATATATTCCAGTACTGACAAGGGTGTAGATAGTATGCTTGTGGTGGTATCTTTATTAAAACAATACCTTGGGAAATAAATTTGGTAATAGATCTTAGAAACATTTTTTTTTTAATTCATATTTTTTGGCCAGACTTCCTAATCATGGGAAATTTTCCCATGTGGGTATAGGATTCTAAAACATGGAAAATCGCTATGCATGAAGATGTTACAGTAGCATAATTTCTAATATTACAAAATTGGATACAACCCAAATAGCTAAAAATTGAGGTGTGATAGTGTATGCATCTTTTTCTATTTGGAGTGCTTGTCACTCCTGTTTTTGCTCAGTTAAATCTTTGTTTTAAATTCTTCTTTATTTTATTATTATTATTATTATTATTATTATTATTTGAGTTGGAGTCTCACTCTGTCACCCAGACTGGAGTGCAGTAGCAGCTCCCAGCCACTACAAGCCTCAACCCGCTGGGCTCCAGCGATCCTTCCGCCTCAGCCTTCCAAGTAGCCGGAACTACAGGCGTGTGCTGCCACGCTGTGTTAATTTTTTTTTATTTATTGTAGAGACGAGGTCTCGCCAAGTTGCCCAGATGGGTCTCGAGCCCTTGGCTCAGGTAATCCACTCACCTCAGCCTCTCAAAGTGCTGGGATTACAGGCCCTAAATTTTTTTAAATTGACATTATAATTGTGCATATTTATTTGATGTTTTGAGATATATATGTTGTGTAATGATCAAACTGGGGTATTTGACATGACTATCACCTCATGCATTTATCATTTCTTTGTAGTGGAAACATTCAAAAGCCTCGTATGAAGGGTGACCAAAAAAATGGAATCTATTTATTAAAAACTGTGTATTTATTCTTACATGTTTAAACTTCAGTCATCTTCAAAGTTCTCTCCGTTTGCTACACTTCACCTATCAAGACGTTTTTCCCACTACTCAGTTTTTGAACTCATCAATTTTGATGCCTTTTAGTGCTTTTCTACCATTTTTGGTTTCACCTTTTCCACATCAGCAAAACATTTCCCTTTGAGGAATTTTTTCATCGTGGAAATAAACAAACAAAAAGTCACTTTGGGCAAGATCAAGTGAATAGGGAGAGTGGAACATGGGGGTCATGCCGTTTTTGGCCAAAAACTGCTGAACACTCAGCACAGTGTGGGCAGGCGCACTTGTAAATCACTCATCCTGAAATGGGCAAACGTATTGACAGAATCTCCAAAAACAAATTCACTAAAGACAAATGCAGTCTCTCACAACAACACTAGCTGGTATATGCTGATGCTGATGGGTTCCCAGAGCTCTTACCTAGCAGGGGAAGCCTGTACTAAAAGGAGCCCACCCTCCAAAAATATAATCCTGGGTTTTTTGGCCCCCCTTATGTGTCCATGTGGTGTGTATTCAATAGATCAGAAGTCAGACATACAAAAGGTTTTATTAGGATGATGGTGATATAACTGGCTTTCCCATAAAACTTCTTTGAATGTTCTCATAACATTAACTTATATTAAAGTTATAGCTAACCAAATAAATAATGCTCTACTTTTTAAGTAGTTGCCTTAGTTTGAGGAGCTATAGCTCATTATATGTTAATTTCTCTAGAATAAGATATCAAGTGTGCTTTGAAATCATAACAGCTGCCCATTGTAAAAAAGATAGTAATATAAGCAAACCTTGAACAGTTATCATAATACTATAAGAAAGGAATTGGCAGTGGTGGGAAACTGCCAGGGGAGGGAGGGGCACACTTCATCAACAAGGGTATCTGCATAATGAACATTTGTATACCTAACCCTGAATTGTACCCCACATCTTTTAAAAAATGTTTTTTTCATATAGTAATAGTATGTTCCGGACATTCTTAGCACTTGCAAATATTAACTCACATACTGTCATTATCATTGCATTTTCTTGGAGGTTTATTCTAGTTGTTGCAAAATATTTCTTCTATCAGTTTGGAATGAAATTGTTGTTTTTAAAAAATATATGAAGCTAATAAAATACAATTATTATTTTATCCATAATACCTTTTTTATTTATTAGTTTTGATATAAAGGTCTTTGGATATTTTAGTCTCTTTTACTCTGCCTTCATTCTTAATACATATTTACCTATGTGCCACTTACTAAATTAAAGATATCTTTCTGTTGTCTTTTGATGCCAAACCTTCTATCGCTGTAATTTGCGACTTTGCAGAGAATCTTTTTGGGGAATGGGTAGTTTTTAAGACTGTTCTTCTTTATCTTTGATGGTGTGAAATTTTACTGCATTGTGTCTACATGCGGGTTTATTTTATTTATCCTATATGAAATTTGTATTAGTGAACTATTTTTATGTAAAAAATCAATCCCCAAACAAAGCAGCTTAAAATGACATCATTTATTTATATTCACATATTTATAAGTAGTCTTGAGATAGGCTTACCTAATCAGAACTTGTGAAGGCATACTACTGAGCTGCCGTTTGGGTCCAGGGATACTCTCATGTCTGTCCACATATAGCCAAAGTTAGACACATGGTCAAAGCCAAAGTCAAGGAGTAAGGAAGTATACATTTCTTATAAGTGGAGAAACTGCAACAATATTGGAAACAAGGATTCATTCTACCATAGTATTTGCTTTGTATAAGTTTGAAAATTTATCTTCTTCTTTTCTTTTTCATTTTCATCCTTTTGACTATTGTTTTAAACTATTCTTTCTATTTTCATCTTCTGTAGCTTTTTTCAGTTACAGAATATTTCCAGCTATCAAAATGTCCTTCAAGTCTTTATTTCTAATAACTTTTTCTATTGTCTCGGTATCCTTTTTTCTACTTGATAACACAATACATTTCTGCTAAAGATTTACTTTTCCCAATTTGGACTTTCTAAAATTAACATTTTGACTGAAATGACATAAATAAAGTAATAATACATATTCATTCTACAGAAATTTTATAATGTAAATGAAATTATTGCTCAAGTTTTTCCCTACTGTTACCCCAGTCTCTGAAAGTCCTAACTCTAAAAGTATCACTCCTATGCATTCAGCATATATTCTTTCTGATCTGTTTCCTAGAATGTGTGTGTGTGTGTGTGTATTCACACATACACATATATACTCACATATATATTTACACACATACATGAACATATAGAAATACACATTTGTTTTGTGAGAATTTGTTTTTAACATATGTGGTTTTAAGTTTTGTATTTTCAGAAGCAGATACAGGTTTTCTGGAGAGCACGGCAAAAATTTTGTACAAAGCCTTGACCTGGCCCCATGAAAGTAAAAGGTTCTGCATTTTATGCTTCATTAGCTTTGAAGCAAATCTGCTTTTCTATATTTACAGCCACTTGCTTTTGTCACTTAAAATCTTACAGTGGCGGCTGGGCTCGGTGGCTTAGCTTGTAATCCCGCGCTTTGGGAGGCCGAGGTGAGTGGATTGCCTGCGCTCCCGGGTTCAAGACCCGCTTGGGCAACTTGGCGAGACCTCATCTCTACAACAAATCAAAAAAATTAGCTGGGCATGGTAACGTGTCTGTAGTTCCAGCTACTTGGAAGGCTGAGGTGGAAGGATCACCGGAGTCCAGCAGGTCGAGGCTGCGGTGGCTGGGAGCGGCCACTGCCCTCCAGTCTGGGCCACGGAGTGAGACTCCAACTCAAAAAAATAAAATAAAATAAAATAAAATAAAAAATAAAATCTTACACTGGCGATCTTTCCATTCTAAAAAAAAAAAAATCTAGCTCATATAATTCATTTTCAATATAAGGGTTTTGTTGGTACTAAATCATCATGTTATAGCCATTAACAATTTTTGAAACAGTCTCTGTGTTGATGGATAAAAATTATCTGGGATGGACAGCAAAAAGGCCAATCTTTTTATGAAAGATACACATATTTGTAACTTGATTATATAATTAGCTTGACTAATTCTTCATGTCTTTATAACTTGAATGCATGCTGTGAAATTGGTCTCTAAAAATATTGTTTTATTGCCAGTAACTGATATTAGTAATCATTCTGTCTAACTTTAAATTAACATATTAATTGATGAATCTTAATGCTTTGAATTCAATATTGACAAATTTAATTTAAAAGTGTGCTTTTCCCTGCTAAAGAAGGGGAAAATCTTGAGAAGTGAGATGGAGAATAAAAATAAGACATATATTATTTAATGAACTTGAAAACAAAACATCAAACAAGACAAGCTCCATTCTGCTATCTCAAAAAAAATTAAAAACTAAGAATACTAAGAACACTTATACACACCTTGTAATGATCTGGCATTTTCTATGAACTCTGGTAATGCACATTATACTAGTTTGCCCACACAGCCCCAATTCACCTGTTGTCCTAACATTCTATTTTATTTAGTACTTGCTCCAGATTTTTTAAAGAAATTTTAATAGTGATTACTATTAATTGTTGCATTGAAAAAAATCCAGATGGATTTAGGAAGACTTCAATTTGTATTTTCAACTTCTCCTATGTGAGACATGTTAGCAAAAAACAGAACTTTCATGTGATCCCATGTTGAAGTTGAAAATATATCATCATTGATAACTTATCTTTATTTTCTCCCTTCTTCTAGATACCCTGTAGCTAAGACCTCATGTTCAACAGTATAAAATGTGATTGCTAATAAAATCCATTGTAGCTAACTCTTTCTGGTCTAGTGCAGGGGTCAGACTGTTATTTAACATCTGTGATCATGTTGACCAGTCAGTTCTTCCTGAAGCAGCACTACTGGCTGCAAGATTCGTACGTGTCCAGGCTACCAGTTGGTGGGGTCAGTGGGAAATGCAGGGAATTATAGTTAAGATAGAGATGAATCTTATGGGAAATAGAGTCTGAGACATTCTGCCATGGGTTTCTAAAAACAGTCTGAATGTTCTCACTACAATACATTTAGTATTTATCACGTGATATACTTCTACAATTATTTTTTTTTATTCTATTATTTCATATTTTGTAGTAACCCCTTTCAGAAAAAATAACTCAAAGTCAAGTAACATATCAGCTAAAAGTAATATAGACAAAAAAATGAGTATGGAATTATCATTTCTTAGAAAGATGAAATTAAAAAATATTTCACAAAATGTTTATGAGCATTTATAATCTCCCTATAGTGATACTGTTGCCCACATTTTAAAAAATGACATAATCCAGTTGAAGGAAAATCAATACTCACTTTAAAGTGTGTAAATGTAACAAGACTGTCCCCCAAATGGTGATTTAACAGATGAAAATGAAGAAGGTGCATTTATATAAATGTTATTCTGTGAAGCATTACTTTTCATGTAGATCAAAGGACTAGTTCCTAAATGAATTTTGCTCATATTCATGTTTTAGTGTGAAAAATCAAAAAGTGAAGTGATAACTGTTAAGGTGTTGACTCCATTGGTAGAAAAGCTTTACAGTTAAAAGAAGCCTGGTTCTATCAGTTTCAACAAATGCTTCAAATATAAATCAGTTTATTTCGATAACACTTGTTATCATATTCATGGAGTAGAAGGAGAAAAGTGCTTAGAAATTAATTCAGACAAAGGTGAAACATCCAACATTACAGTAAATGTTTTTATAAGTTCACTAAAAAGCTTAACATTGAAGATAAAATTTACTCATTTTCTGATGACAATAAAAATATCAATTTTGATGGAATACAGCATCATAATAAACACAATGTTCTTGCTAAATTAACAAACCTGGAGGCAGAAGTATACGTAGATTTTTAAAATATATACAAAATTCAAAATTGCATCTGATCAAGCTGTAAAATCCCAATGGTGTCAATAGATGCTCTAGTTGTCAAGCTTTACAACTTACACAGTTTGAGTAACTACATTATAAAGTATCTGTGATAAAGTTGATGTTGAAAACAAACAAAAAAATATCCTTTAGCATGGCTATATATATCACTCATTGGATTTCAGAAATGTCTGGGCCTTTGAAAAGTTACTTTGTAAATTAGTGTAACTATGTTAAAATTGTATTGAACTATTTTTTGTAAATTGGTACTCTAAAGATGGGTACCTTTTGGCTTTGCAAAATTAGCGAAAATATTTAGTAAATTTATTTAATAAATATAATACCAAAATGTTTGAAGTGTCTACTGAATTAGTTATTGGAAACAAAGCTTGTAAGCAGAAATATATTACTAGGTCGTGAGAAAAACTGAACAAATTTAGCAAAGAACAAGCAATTTGTTTATAAAATTTTATTTGTGAATTATATAATCCCTTTCTGTGATCTCTTGACTTGCAGGAGGAAATTTTTCATAGAGTTTCTATTTTTAGTAGGATGAATGGATTTCTTTTTTTTTTTTTACTAAAATGGAAAAAATTAAGAAGTTGTATAATCTTGCAACATAAATAAAACAATGTATTTCAGTAGCTTTTGTCTAATGAAACCACTTGAGGAAGAAAGGTATTCATAGAAGAAACCCAAGTATAATATCTGTAAAAATATTAAAAATTTTCAACACAAAATATTTTCCTGTTAGCAAAATTTGCTCTGAGTGTAGAAATTATGATAATACCTGTAAAGAGAATATTTTTCTCAGCTACAGATGAGTAAAAAAATTGCTAAATTAATTAAATCACAAAATAAAAATTTTAAAACTTACTTTTATTAAAAGAAAATCCAAGCATGTTAAGACCAATCTGAAAGAAATATATTCAATACTGAGATGTATAACCAGCCTATTAGTATAAGTAAACATATCTGAATCCAAGATTAACTATTTTATTTGTCTTATTGAAATGGAATTTTCTTCAATTTTTTTCACTGTACACATATCTTATTGATATAGTTTGCAAGTTTGTTCCCTCCACATGTTGAAATTTGCTTCCCAGTGTTGGAGGTGGAGCCTAGAGGGAGGTGTTTTGGTTTGGACATGGGGGCAGATCCTTCATGCATGGATTGGTGCCATCCTCAAAGTAATGAGTGAGTTCTAGTTTCATTAGTTCAAACCAGAGATGGTTATTTTAAAGGAACCCGACAGCTCCCTTCTCTCTCTTGTTCCCGCTAATGCCATGTGACACACCGACTCCCTTTGCCCTTCTGCCATGATTGTAAGCTTTCTGAGACCTCACCGGAAGCAGATGCCATCACTATGCTTCTTGTATATTCTATAGAATTGTGAGTCAAATAAACCTCTTCTCTTTATAAATTGCCCAACCTCAGATAGTCCTTTATAGCAAAGCAAAACAGACGAACATACTTATCTTTATGTATTAGAAATAATTTGATTTCAAAAAACAGTTTTAGGACAGGACTACTTAATTAACCAATTAATATATTAAAAGCCTATTTGTCAGTGTCTTAGTTCAGGGTGCAATGACAGAGGATCATAGATTAGGTCTAGAAACAACAGAAATTCATTTCTCACAGTTTGGGAGGCTGAAATTTCAAGATTAGGGTATCGGCATGACAGGATTCTGGTGAGGGCCCTCTTCCAGTCAGAAGACTGTTGTCTTCTCATTGTGTCCTCAACGGTGGAAAGAGTTAAAGAGAACTCTCTGGGTTCTCTTTTATGAAAGCACCAATCCCATTCATGACCTAATTGCCCGCCAAAAGTCCTACTTTCTAATACCACCCCATTAGGGCTTAGGGTTTCATCATATGAATTTTAAGGACACAAATATTTAATACATAATAACCAATAAATACCAACACTCTTTATCTCTCAAAGTGTTCCAATGTGTACAATACATTATATGGTAAAGTTACCTATGACTGAATAATTTCTTTCTTAGTTATATGCCCAGATGATTGCAGGCAGCTCAACACTAAAAGACAGGTTCAAAATGTTCACTGATATTTTATAAGAGCCTAAAATCAGAAATAATTCAAATATCCAAAACCAGCAGAATGGATAAATAAAAATAGTTCAGTTTTTGCATAGATTACTATGAAAATAAACTTGAAAAAAATCTAATAATGTGGATGAATCACACAAACATAAAACTAAGAGAAAGGAGATGCATATAAAAAAATAATCTGAATCCACTCCCAAATATCAACAAGAGACTAAACTAACATGGTATTCAGACAGCTGTATATAATAAAACTATAAAGAAAGAAAATATTGATCATAAATCTCAAGATTATTGTGAGCAGTAAGGAGAGTAAAAAGTCAAATGCTTGTGAGACTCTGGAAATATTGTTTCTTGATTTTGATAAAGTGTAGCCAAATGGCCTCATCATAAAGCCTATATTGGATTTTCATTTGTCTTTTCTGTATGTGCATCAATTTTTAATTAAAAGGGAGTATGTAGTCGAACAATCTGAAATTATTTTTTTTGTTGTTTTAAGACCCCTTTTTGTAATTTACTAGAGTAGTTGATATCTTGTGAAATATAAGGCTGCTGCCGGGCTCGGTGGCTCAGCCTGTAATCCCGCACCTTTGGGAGGCTGAGGTGAGTGGATTGCCTGAGCCCGCGGGTTCGAGACCCGCCTGGGCAGGCGAGACCTCATCTCTACAATAAATCAAAAAATTAGCCGGGCGTGGTAGC
>CAUYQG010044210.1:0-32265 GCA_963574415.1 Tarsius wallacei | reverse complement strand
TCATCAAAGAAATGCAAATTAAAACCACACTGAGATACCACCTAACTCCAGTCAGGATAGCCATCATCAATAACTCAAAACACAACAGATGCTAGAGAGGATGCGTGGAAAAGGGAACACTTCATCACTCTCGATAGGAGTGTTTACTAGTACAACCTCTGTGGAAAACAATTTGGCAATTCCTAAAAGATCTAAAAATCGACCTTCTATTCAATTCTGCAATCCCCCTTCTGGAAATATACCCAGAGGGACTCAAAACAATCTATGAAAAAGATACCTGCACGCGCATGTTTATTGCAGCATTACTCACAATAGCAAAAACATGGAACCAACCATGCTGCCCATTGAAAGAGGACTGGATTTTTAAAATGTGGTACATACACATGATGAAATATTATGCAACCATAAAGAAGGACAAAATTATGATTTTGCAGCAACTTGGATGGACTTAGAGTCTATAATGCTGAGTGATCTATCACAGAAACAAAGAACTGAGTACCACATGTTCTCACTCATAAGTGGACATTGAACAATTATCATAATACTATAAGAAAGGGATTGGCAGGAGTAGGAAACTGCCAGGGGAGGGGGGCACACCTCATCAACCAGGGTACCTGCATAATGAACATTTGTATACCTAACCCTGATTTGTACCCCACATCTTTAAAATTAAAAAAAGAAAGAGAAACTATGCAAAGAATGATGACTAGGCAGACCACAGGAGAGCATAACTAAAAGGCTAGCAGCCTTACAAAAACATTTCAACTTCCCTAGTAGTGAGAGAAATGCAAATTAAGTAGTGGTGACCTAACACTTCACATTCATCAGAGTAGCAAAAAGTTAAGTGATAATAACTACTGTTGGTGAGCATGAGTTAAAAGGGTACTTTCGTCCATTCCTGACAAAAATGAAAATGGTTATAGATTTTCAGAAAGCAATCTTGAAATATTTCTTTAAATAAAAAATGCAAGTCCTCTTTCCAAGGCCTCAATATGACTTCTCAGATCCCAAATACTTTTGCCTTTGTGTTCTATTTTCTCCATTAAATTAAAATAATATGTGTGTGTGTATGTGTGTGTGTGTGTGTGTGTGCGCATATGCATACATGAAATATATTTTATGACTGTGTTTAGGACTCCTTTCTTTGCTTGGAGGTCAACTGGCCTGAGGACTGACCAGGTCTAGTCATTGTTTCAAATAAAGGGAAGTTCATATACTTGAGGTATATGATAAGACCATGGTCATCACTTTTGAAAATCTGCCTGTGTATAAAAAGTAATTAAGGCTGTAGCTGAAATAAAGGATGGGGCAAGAGCATATGGAGCTGTGTACCAGATGTGTCTGATACAGTAATACATAGTCTACATACAGGCACTAATTATCCACACCGTACCTTTCTTCTTCCATTTCTTATTATGTACACACTGGAATCAGAGTTATTCATTTATGCAACACATGCATTATATTTGAATTATATGTTTGCTCATGTTGTATAAAGCAATATTCAATTTCTATTAGAATGTCAATCATCAACTAATTGTTTGATTAAAAATATTCCTTTTATGAAAATTGCTACTGAGAGGGGAAAAACAGAATTTTTGTTGAAGGGTTTAGAAGTTTCACTATCCAATAAGAAATGAGCACTACAGATCCGTAGCATATATTACTCTTTATTCTTCTACTGTTAATAAAATAAATGCCTTGCAAAAAATCTCTCAAATTGATCATAGATTGAACTTTCTGATGGAAGAATATTACTTGGCTTTTGTTAATTACTTCTCTGTCGGGTTCTCCTTTTTAAGAGAACTGAACATTTGTGGAAGAAAGTCTCAAACTAAACAGAAGGGAAACAAGCAATTCCATTATTTGTTGGTGTGGGGAACGGCTCACACCTGCAGCAGCAATATTAACTGTATTTGCTTTGCCTCTGACCCCTGAAGGGCAATGTCATTCAACTACAGAACTGAGCAAGCACATTCTAAAACTAGCCTGTTCTCCAAATAATCATAACAGATATTAAATAGCAGATGAGCTAACAAGTAAAGGTAAAAGTGAAGATACTATTTAGTAAAAGAATGTATGTACTTAAACCCCATACAGTCAGAAATCACTAGTTTATCTGAAAATACTAGAGAATGAGGTAGTCTTTGTAAAAGCATTACCACAGAACTTAAATATTTAATGAGCTTTTATTGACTAACTCATGTGCACCACACACTGCTCTGGTAGGGAAAGAGAAGAAGTATGCCATGGTTCTTACATGCATTAAGATCAACATTATTCAGAAATATATAGTTTTCCTGTCTTCTCAGATGAAAAGAAAAATATAGCATAGCTTTCTCCTAATGGCCCAGGTACATCATTATTTATATCAACTATTCTACTAGGCCCTAATGAAGATTTTTTTCCCGGTCTATCCCTCTCTGTAAATGGTATCATAAAGTCAGAATAAAGGCACAAAACCTTCTATTACAGTGGGAATAGTTTAATGCAGTGGTTTCAATGTGCCTAGATTAGTGGCAGATATTTCAAAATTCTGAAACATACAAAAACACTATTACCTATCTGATTCTTAGCTGTGTAAGGAATGCTGAAGTTATTGACCCTTAAACTCTACTGCAGTGGCTTATTTTAAAGACTAGGCAATTCCATTATTTGTTTCTGAGAAGGCTTTCACAGGACCTTGAACGATGAGAAGTTTTGCTAGTCACAATTAGCAATCATAGTAATGGTGTGATACTTTGGAGACCTGTCCTATAATAAAACAAGCCTACATTTATATAATGCTCACATCTCAAAAGAAAGTCACTGTCAGGGAAGTGCTTTATTCTTAATCTAAAATAAATGCTAATGTCCTCTTGCTGTTTCGGTTTTAACAAAATAATCTTAACTTTTATGCATTGATAGGTATTCTTTATTTTCTAACAGGATTATCTATAGTTAAATCTTATTTTAGCCTTGAGGAAAGAGCTCTGAAATTACCAGTAATATCTTAATCACTACACCAATGTTTAAACAGTGGACAAGGTATAATAAATGCATAGCAAAGATACTCAGGTTATTTTAGCCTTTGGAAATATGAATCATAAACTATTAAGACCATAGAGTGTTTGGTCAAAATGAAACTTGACTATTATCCATAAAATTCCCCATTTTTTGTATGACAAAACATATACTCAGAAAAGTTGTGGCAAATAATCCAAGTCATACAGACAGTAAGTCACAGAACTAAGACACAAAATAGGAATTCTGATTCTTGATCTAAAGATCTTCCCACTAACATAGTATTACTGTGTTATTCATAGTATAACATAAAAATAACATATTTCTTCTTGTGGTCTTCATTTTTGAGGAGTGTATTTTGTTTGGTTTTGGTTGGAGTAAGACAGTTTAGACAAAGTTCTTTCTGCTCTGGGAAACAGCCTATTTTCTTTTCAAGTATCAATGCACACATTATTTAATAGTTTAGTTTTTTAATTAAATTCAAAAGACTTGACATTTAAAAATCAGTCCTATTGCCTCATTCTTTAAATTAGATAAATTATGGTAAAACATATTTAAGCCGTAAATTAGTATATACATAGAGTTATCTTTTTTATTATTTGATTTATCAGGACAATTTTACTCAAAATGGTTGAAGTTTGCATTTGAAATTAAAAGTTTCTAAGCAAGGACTCTAGTCAGAAGTTCTGTGTTCAAATTTTAGCTCTGCCTGTTTTTACTTATAGTGCGAAGCATAGTATTAGAGACTAGTACCCATTAGTAGGTATTAGTAGGTATTCATAAATTAATTAATTAGCAATAAGGAAAGGAGAAGGGCCTCTTTAGAGCAGAGTTGAAGAAGGAAAACAGTTGCTAACACATTTTGAGTCAATGTTCTTGGTCTCATTATTGGGACACAATAAAAATAAGAATGAGAGGGTTGGAGATGAGATGGAGACACTAAGCAGATGGAGCAACATAAGCAGCCTTTGTAGGATCTGGGCAAGTGATGACTAGGGTGCTGGGCTCCTCTGCAGACCTATTAACATGAGGAAGCATGAGTTTCTAGTATGTCCATTTGGTCATGTAGGCTTTTCCCCCTTTTCTAAACTTCATAAGCTAAAAGCAATAGTGAATGAAGTACAAGTAGAGGTCGGGCTCAGTGGCTCAGCTTGTAATCCTAACACTTTAGGAGGCCGAGGCAAGTGGATTGCCTGAGCCTGCGGGTTCGAGACCAGCCTGGGCAACTTGGTGAGACCTCATCTCTACAATAAATCAAAAATTAGCCGGGCATGGTAGTGCACACCTGCAGTTCCAGCTATTTGGAAGGCTGAAGCGAAGGGATCGCCGGAGCCCAGCAGGTCAATGCTGGGGTGGCTGTGAGTGTGTCACTGCACTCCAACCTGAGTGGCAGAGTGAGACTACAACTCAAAAACAAAAAATACAAGTAGAATTCTCCAGGTTTAGTCATGAAATATAGGGCAATTTAATATTCTGTGGATTGTAGGTCAAAGAATGCCAAGAACAGATATTGAGATCACCAAGGCATAAGGTAGCTGTGAAGATATAGAGACAAAGAGCTACCACACCTAAAGAGTTCTGGTTTTGTGACTAGCATTGCAATAGTATGGATTATTGTTTTCTTGAAAGCAGTGCCTTGTAGCCAATGAAAATCGTGGAGGGACTTGGGAGGGATCGAACAAAAAGCAAAAATGGGATGGGTATGAAGAATGGAGAGAGTAGAAATGAAATAATAAAGGTAGATTTTGTTCTGATTTCCAAAAGCTTTTGAAGGACTTATCAAGTAAGAGAATTTCAAACTGGTGTTATTTTCACAGGAAGTTGAAACTTTGTCTTTTTTTTTTTTTTTAATCCTAATTTACTCCCTCCCCTTGAGACTTGGACAGGTGAACGAACCCATTAAGGGGCTATAATGAATAACATCTCATACAGAAATTATATTCACGGAGAGATCATGACACAATATTAGCATGCAGAATATCTGTTTTTAAACCCACACTCTCGCTACCATTTTCATTTGCTGTGTGCCGATAATGAGACAATAGTTCCTAGGGGAAATAATGTAGTTTACTCAGGGCATTTATTCAAGCTCTAAAAAAAAATCCAAACAGACAGAGAACATATGAGGTTAATATTCAAGTGTTAATGAGGACATAGGTATTGTGAAACCTATATTGTACTAATTAAAAATAATTGCATGGTCCTAGAATTAGGGAGCTTTCACTGAGGAGGGTCTCAAGGTCATTGCCACCTCTCTGGATTTCCAGCCTGGCTGTGCACAAATTATGTTCTGGGAAAATTAGTTTCTTCAACCAAATCTACCAGAGCCTGATTGAGATCAGAAAGTCAGTATCATAGTTTCAAATGAGAAATGTCTTTTTCTAATACAGGAACTAATTTTCGAAAGCCAGATTAAGATCAGAAGGTGGTTTAGTGATTAAAAAGGGAGCAGAATAAGGGGAGCCCCAGGTACCATCCTACACTGACCTCTCCAACCAAAATATACCCCATACAAAGAGTTTTGCTGCTAGACCAACATTTCACTATAAAAACTTTTTATTCATGCAGGGGTGAGTTTCTAGAAAACCAATATACCTTTTTAAATTCATATAACCTGATCATTACGGCAAGTGTGTACAGTGTGTAGTAAGCATATGGTCTCCCCCAGTGTAAGAGATCTGAAAACTGAGGGCGTTTATAAACTATTGACACCCAAAATGTCATGTTATAGCATTTATTGATAAATGAAGTATAAAGTTATTTTATGCTTTTTTCTACTTTTATATCAAATCATTAGAAGTGAACTTTTCCCTATTCTGTGTTATCAGGAAGATCACTTATGATGTTCTAAAAATAACTTTTGTGTATGTGTTCAATTTTGACTTGTGATTAGTGTTCTAATGCGAGTTAATCCTTGACCACTTCCAGTGATGCACATGCTTTTCAAGGTCAAAACAGGAAAGATGTTAAATTGCCTCTCTCAAATCACACCACATAGACAAGAAACCCTCAGCACATCAGCACCACAGAGCTCTAGCCCTTCTTGGAAATAGTGCCTCCTCTAGGTTTCTCTCCTTGCCCTCACCATTTTTAATCCATGCTTTATTTCCCATCATGTTAATCCTGTTGCTCTTAAACCCTTTGCTCTTCTCTCTCTGCTAGTGACTTGGCAATCCTGTGGAGACTTCATGCTATGGCTGCATGTAAGCAGAGAACAGAGACTTTAATGGCATTCCTTCTCTCTTTTCCTTGGCTGTGGCCATGTTGTTTAGTGTTCTACTGGTGGGCCTTTAAAGGTCAATATGCAAATTTGACTTTGTTCCTCCATCTTTCTTTATTACTCTGCTTAATACTTCTTATATTAACAACAGTGGAAGCACACTAGGTGCTTAATGAAAGTTGCTCCTTCAATACAGCAGTCATTATTTTTATGTTTTCATATTATTTGTATACATTATCTTACAAAGAATCACATTATGTTCTGTAGTTTTTATTGAGTTGTGATATAGAACAATGCTTCCTCCCAAAGAGGTCTATGTCCTCAGCCATGGAATCTATGAATATGTAACTTTAGAGGACTAGGGGACTTTGTGATAAAGTTAAGGGCCTTGATCTGAGGATATTATCCCAGATTATCTGGTTGGCCTAATGTCATTATAGGGTTCCTTAAAATAAAGAAAGAGACAATGAAAGTAGAGAATGGCTAACTTTGAAGACGAAGGAATGGAATAAGCCAAGGAACGTATGTAGCCTCTAGAACCTGGAACAGGCAAGAAAATGGAAGATTCTTCCCTAGAGTTTTCAGGAAAAACACAGCCTTACCAACACTTTGAATTTAGCCCAGTGAACCACATTTCAAACTTCTGACCACAACTGTATCATTACTAGTAACTGTATTATTATCTCCACAACTGTAAGATAAATTGATGTTGTTTTTAGTCACTTAGTGTCTGATCATTTGTTATAGCAGCAAGAGGAAACTAATACAATAATACTTTGTCATTTTTCATTGTAGGTAATACAATGTCACACAGATAACATTCATTGTTTAATGAAAATGAACAAGATTTTTAGGATTTGTCACTTTCTAAGTTTTTACACACTATTCAATTCAATCTGATGTATTCAGTAGTAATATTTCTGAATAGCTGAGATCTACTTCTGAATATATAGAATAATACAAGATTTTTTTTTCTTCGGACTTGAAGTTGCAACAGGGAAAAATTACTTTACCAATAATTCAATAGGCTGATGGGTCTATTTATTTTGCCATCAACCCAATTACCTTTCTGTTTTTCAGCAGTCTACTAGCAAAACTCAGTTACTGATGATAACTCAGACCATTCTCTTTCTTCAATGACTGCTGCCTTAGCTCTTGTTCTGTCATCTCTTGGGGCTTAATGTGCAAAAATTGTGCAACCCAGCTAGGATTCCACTGGGTGCAGAGTTAACCGGCAGACACATGCAGGGCAAATACTTTCATTTAGCTCATTCTCCACATTAAAAAAAAAAGCTAAATATACTCAATACTTTTTTAGTTTACAAAATGTGTGATTTCATTTAATCTATAGAATAACTTGGTGAAGACTGTATTATGGCCTGCATTTTACAGTTGAAAAAAAGCAAAAAACAAAAAAAAACTAAACATCAGGGAGACTTTCCAGGCTCTTGTAAATAACAGAAAGGAGATGTGAACTAAAATCTCTTAGTTCTTTATTTAGATTATACAACTAATGCAATTTTACTCTATCACAGCTATCTTTGCCATTTTACCTCAATGTCATAATTCCAGATACAGATTTTGAAAATATATTTTTAATGACAAAATAACATATACACATTATAAAATGATGTGGGAAATAACTCCCCAAATGAGACGTTTTAAATCACCCATAAGGTTACTGCTCAGAAATAGCTACTATTACTACTTTGATATATTTCTTTCTAAACATTTTTCTGTGCATTTATGCAAGTATACTTTTTTGACATTGTATTTAGTTTTGTATCTCATTCCCTTTTTACTACGTTTTGAATGGAGTGGGGTGGTATTCTGACCTTATTGTATTTAAATTTTTTCTGTAATGCCTTTGAGCGACCTATTTTGCAGGGTATCCCAGTGTAAATAGGAATTAGTCCACCCTTCATGAATTCACTTTTTTCAGGATTACAGCTGTGCTTCTTAAAATGCAGTCTGAGGACCAGCAGCGTCAGCATCACTTGGGAGCTTGTTATAACTGCAGATTCTCTACTGAGTCAAAGTCTTCGGGGTGAGGTCCAGGAATTCCTATTTTAACAAGCTCTCTAGGTAATTTCACACATGCAAAAGTTTGGACTGAAGTACCTGGTTTTCCATGTGTGTTGATAAGGCAAAGGCAGCTTAGACCTACTGTAGGTTAAAGAAAGCAGAGTAATTTAATCACTCTGAAGAAACATAGAAGAGCTTATTTTTATATATTCCTTTTTTTTTTTTTAGAAATTTATTTTTCACTATGTTGCCCAGGCTGGTCTCAAACTCCTGGCCTCAAGCAATCCTCCTCCCCAGCTTCCCAAGTAGTTGAAATTACAGGTATGAGCTAGTACACCTAGTGAAGAGCTTCTTGATTGCCAAAATTCTCCACATCTGCATACTTTCAACATCCAGTATAAATCAACTATTTGGGTTAAGGTCTGTAGCCCTAGTAAAAATACCTGTATACTTACTTATAAATGCAGAGTTATCTACACTTAGTATCATTCCATCAAGTTTTAATATGCATATGCTTAATCAGACTAGCCAACTAATAATCTTATATCACATTAGAACAGGGTGAAGAACAGGTAAAGTCTAAATTCAGTCCCGATATCGTTCTTAAACATCTACCGTGTTCAATTATATAGAGTAGAAAAGAAAAGCACATTTTACAGACTCTTATCCCCATGAAGATTCACAGTCCTGTTAAAAAAATAAACATTTTATATATAAAATTCAATGAGCTATCAATCAAGCCCTAAATCAACTATAATCAGGTATTACAGTATGTGAGAAAAACAATGAGTGCCCCGAATTATATAGAAAGATGGACATATTAACCAGAAGAGTCTCCTTAAAAAGGAGGAATTTGGGCGAGACCTAAATAAAAAATATTATATTAATACTAAGCATGTCAAAAATGCCAACTATTAAATTTGTACCACAGGTCAGGCACTACGTTAAGCCATTGATATGGATTATTTTCCCCATTCTTCCTAGCACCACTATAAGACACCTATTATACTTATCCAGACAAAGCTAAATGACATTGGATAACATGGCCGGTGCCATATAAGCAGTACTTTGTGGAGTCAGGATTTGAACCCAAGTCATATTTCTTACCACTTCCGTCTTAATTGTTAATTCTGATTGAGAAGTATGGTATATTGAGAAAGAGGCTTGTAGTATATTGCAAATAAAGATGACTCTAGGAAGGGTGAGCCTAAGTTAAGCAAGCTCCTGTGGCAAATTTGGCAGACCAGAGCACGAGGTTTAGACTGGCACATTGCTGAAGCCAAGAAAGACCTACTAGGGTAATGAAAGTTCTTGAACGCCTGGATGATAACGTGTGATATAATATCATATATATTGAGGAAGTAGTACGCATTTTTAACATAAAAGAAGGGATGTTTTATGACTCAACAAGCATTGGCTAAAAAGTATACTTTGGGGCGCGGTGGCTCAAGCCTGTAATCCCAGCACTTTGGAAAGCCGAGGCGAGAGGATCGCCTGAGCCCAGGGGTTCCAGATCAGCATGGGCAACTTAGCAAGACCTTGTCTCTACAATAAATTAAAAAACTAGCCGGGCGTGGTAGCGCATGTCTGTAGTTCCAGCTACTTGGAAAGCTGAGGCAGAAGGATGACCTGAGCCCTGCAGGTCGAGGCTGCGGTGGCTGTGAGCAAGCTACTGCACTCCAGCCTGGGCGACAGAGTGAGACTCCAACTCAAAAAAAAAAGAGTGTACTTTGTTTAGAAGTTAAGAGATATTTGGGTAGAACTACCACTTAATAGGGTGATTGCTATAAACCAGATACATACCAGATGATAAGGACAATGATTGGAGTTTTGGCAGTAGTAGATGCAGGTGAGACTCAGGCGTCCAAGCAAAGCAGAAAACAATGTAGTTGCCACATTTAATCACTGTAACTGTACACGCCATATAGGAATGTGAATGATTAGCTTGGTTGCTTTGATTATAAAACTGCTTGCTGTACTATCCAAAGACAGAGATTCTTCACCAACCTGCCACCGTTGATGCCTCTTGTAAGTTTTAATAAAGTAATGCCTTTCCCCGCTGGATCCCCACGAGACTTCTTTGGAATAGGTAAACATTGTGTGCAAGCCCGCTCAGATTTGGGGTTACTGCACCACCATGGCATTTAAAATGAACACAACCATATAGTATACAATCTAAATGTGACACTTGGAAGAGTGAAAGTACGATATCAATAATTACACTGGGACAAAAGATAGAAGGAGTTTGTTTGGTTTTCTAGCCCATTCTCTTCTGTTAGCAGTGTATGAATTTGCAATACAAACATAATTAGTGAACAAACACTGCTCCCCAGGTCTTCTGTCTGTGTCATTCACAGCTGTATTTGCAGTGCCTAACTCACTACCCAGTACACTATAGCACTCAATCACTATTAGCAAAAGGAAGAAAGGAGGGCAAGAGGGAGAAATAAATGAGTAAATTAAAGAATTTTAGAAATGTTTTAGTTCTAGTGTGTGCTTGTTGTTAAAATGAAGTAGACTTGAAAGTCTAACATCCTTTTAGGGAGGAAGCCGTGGGAAGCCAGAGGGAGACACAAAGAACTTAGTAGAGAAAAGCAAACAAAGGAATGGCCCAGAATCAGACCTCCTATTTCATAATTTAATACATAACAGATTCCAGGAGTGTGGTCCAAGTACACTTTACCAAAAGATTCCACGCTTGTGTATCAGGTAGACACATTTTTTTTTTACCAGAAATAGTTCTTAGTTTTTGAACTTCATATTCCTCATGAATGTCAGTGTGGAACCATTAAAAAAAAAGTTTTCTCAGCAGCAGAAGCAGTTTAGACATTCTAACTACAAAGGAGATGTATAAACGTCTGTTTTGTACTTCTGAAAACTGTCGCAGTCTTAGAGAAAAAGAAAATTTGTCATGAGCATGGGAGCAGAAAAGAAAATAATGAAAAGAACATAACATAATTTAATTACATAAACATAAGCTTTCTACACAAACTAGAGTTAATGTAATTAAAGCACCTGTAACAAAATGAATTAGGGAAATCACTTTCCTCTCTTTTTTATCTGAGATAAAGGAAGGAAGGTTAGAAATTACACACCATTTGTGGAAAACTTATACTAACTATGCAAAAAGTATATGTGTGTGTATGTGCGTGTATGTGTGAGGGGGTCAAAAAGAGAGAGGGATAATATTTTCTGATTCTTGGTCGATATGCCAAAAAAGCAACCAATATTTATAAAAATCAAGTTTTTTATAGTAAAAGGATAATATTTATAAGTAACTATAAGTTAATATTCTCCATGATCATGAGCCGCAATGAAACAAAAATTAGATTCGCTTAACAATTTATTGATCACCTTTGTTCTTTTCCCAACTATAAAGTCATACCAGGAACTTGCCATTTTTGTTAGGCCAGAAACATTGATAAAGATAGAACCAAGTCATGAATTTAAATATAGAGAAAAAGAATGCTCATTCCAGGAAGAGGAAATACTCCTAAATAGTGGTTTGCCAGCGTTTGACGTGTTAGCAGGGCATTTATCGGGGGAGCCATTTGTTTTGTGTCTGTGCTCATGAAGAATGTTTCATTCCAGCTATCTACGAACCTTCCTGTGAGGCATACAAACACCTAGGCCAGACGTCAAATTACTACTGGATAGATCCTGATGGCAGTGGACCTCTGGGGCCTCTGAAAGTTTACTGCAACATGACAGGTAACCGTGTCATATTTATGTTTTATGAAGATTGCGTTTCTATATGTTAAGAATAAATAGTCCCATTGCTAGTTTGTTTTTTTAATGCTATATTTTTTATCATGACATTTAAAAAGCAAAATATTGCTGGATTTCTTAGATAAAATGGTGAAACATATTTCTAAAGCAATATAATCTTTTGACACTGTTGTTTTTAAGTCTACCTTTGACTTGAACAATGAATAATTAACATTTAAAAATCAGCATATAAGGGAAAAACCCAGAAAGAAACTTTTCAAGGTTAAATACGCAGAATGAACTAATAATCTAGACTGGGGAAATGTATACCACTGCTCAAATATTACCTTTGCCCATATTAGAGGAAACTTACAACCTCTCCTGACCTTCCTCTATTTGCCCTAATTATACAAGGAACCTTTCTAAATACTGAAAGCACATTCTGACAACAGCAAAAATCACATGAAGCTTTCTTGACATTTATTTGGACTATTCTACTTGAAAATAAAGCCTAGTTTTTCTCACTTTCAAATTTAATTTTAGGGCTCTGAAATAAGATTGTGAGTTCTTGTAAATCCTCTCAACAATGTGTAAGATGCATAGAACTTTAAGATAAAAGTATATTTTTCCATCAGCCTCTTGGCATTATGTTACCCTCCAAAAATCCAGAAAAAGGTGTGAGGCATACACTCTTTACTGACTCCTGGAAAGAACTAGCATTTGATGTGAAATCCTGAGGCATATGATAATAAGGATAATGATAATATGATGTTACTGATGATGATTGCTACATGTGCCTGTTTACCACCTGTCAGGAACTATGCTAAATTCTTTAGGAAGATACCTGAGTTTGCATCTGGTCTTCATCTAGCACCAGATGTGTGATATTAGATACCTTATTAACTTTACTAAACTCAAAAAGGCTTAGAATCTTTATCTGTAAAATGGGTTAGTATAACGTCTACCTCATAGTGTTATTATATAAATAAAATAAGATAATCCACAAATGTTTCTTAGCATATTATCCAACACATAGTAAACTTTCAATAAATGTTACTGGAAATAAGTTATTACTTTTTTTTTTAAGGCATTGAGAGTTAAATAACTGGCCCACATCATTCGGGCAAGATTCGAATTGAAATCTGTTTTAGGCCATTGACTACTAAATCTGACTGTGCTTCAGAATCGTTATGAAGATTTTTTTTTTTCATACAAACTTCTTGGTTCCAACTTTAGAGGATTTAAATCATTGTGTTTGAAGTGGAAATTGGACAGGGCAACTAACACTGAAAACCTTGAACAGGACCGCAGGCAAACAGATACCAGAGGAGAATTTTCAGCAATTTCAAGAAGCCAGATGTGGTACAAAATGGAAGGGAGAGTGATGAGGACATGAGTGTAGCATGGAAGACATGTAGAGAAGATGGTAAAATGGGAACTAGACTCCCCAAAATTTCCTCCCATACCAATAACTCTAAGCATGCCCCTGAGGAGGAACCACCTTACTACAGAGCTTGACCTAATAGTTCACTGATAGTTAGGCTTGTCAATGCACTCTTACTCGAACTAAAGTATAACCTATGATAACTTGATTAATTTACAGGAGTCTTGACTTTGGTTTCTCCTAATATATTAAAATATATAATGCAATTAAATCCAATTATTAATCTTAAGAAAACTCTGGGTATCCTGGCTGAAAATAGACAATTAAGAATGTATTTAGTTATTTTCCTGTATATATCACAAAGGAGAATTAGAAAAACAAAACCATAATGTATACAATTATCATGCCCCAAACACACACAAATCAAGGACTACTTTACTTTTGGCAGAGCTTCTCTTTGTGTGAATTGAAGCTCAGATACATAGGTCTCATTTTTCATCAAAGTCTCCTATAAAGAACATGACTTATTTAACTCAATATTTCAGATGCAGTCTGAGCAGTAAGGACTGTAGTATAACCTTCTGAAGTTAAAATGTTTTTTTTTTCTATTTATTAAAGATGCTTATGAACATCAGCGTGTTTAAGGACCCTTACAGAATCTTGCCTTACAGGCCAGTGGGCACCTTTTGGTCCTTTGCCACTCATCAACCCTTTCTTCTTATGGAAAGAACATGGATTTAACATCATTAGGAAGGGATGGTGCCACACAACTTGGCTTGGGCTATTCCATTTACAAGAGATATATGTCAAGAGGAAGGAATGACAGCATGAGATATTCTATAAAGTCTTGATATATGACTAAATCATGAAAAATTGTAAATGCACCCCCATGCCTAAAATAAAGGGAGACAAGACACTCAAAAAGGAGAGCAAGAGAAATGAGCCCTATAAATCAACACCCCAAGGCACAAAAAAGATTGGTTCATTCCCAAGAACTGAATTCCTGTGTCTGGAGCATAGTGAGACTGAGAAGGGTTCAAAATGAAGTATGGGGTGGGACAGGCAAGAGCCAGAGCAAACCAGCACTAAGAAATGTAGAACAGAAAAAAGTTTGATTTTATTTTTTAAATTATTTTTTAAATTGTAGCAAGTGGGAGTCCATGGAGAGGTTTTAAGCAGGAAAATGAGATGATCTTGATTGCATTTACAAATCTACCACTTAAGGTGATATGAGAAACTGTGAAAACATTGGGACCAATTCTGAAGCTCTTATAAAAACCCAACAAAGAGAGGATGCTTCCTTGGACTAGAGTGGTAATGGTTTAAGTAATGAGAAGTAGATACATACTAGATCTGTTTTGAAAACAGAATTGTCAGGATCTGTGAAAGATTGGGTAAAAATGTTTAGAGAAAGATAGACAGTTATTAATACTAACTCCTAAACATATGAACTGAATAACTGAAAGAATTATAGTGTCATATAGGAGATGTGGAAAACTAAAGGCAGAACAGATTTAAAGGAAGCTGAAAAATTTAGTCTTGACCGAATTAAATATGAAGTGTTATATGCCATCTAAACAGGGATGCAAATTTTGCCGTTGGATGAACCCCCAAAGCCTGTTTGGTTAGAAATACAAATGTGTTCATTTTTAGCATATTAATATATGAGAATTGATAATGTCACTTAGGTGTTGATGTAACAGAGAAAATGCATCTCAGGAATGAGCACTTAAAAATCCAATAGGTAAAGATTCTGGAGATGAAATATTTAATAAGTGTGTGGAAATATATACATAATAGAGGTTAAGTAGAGGAAAAGTGTCTGAGAGCATTTTGGGGGTAAATGGGTCATCCATGTGGGGGTGGGTCCTAGAGAATGACAAAAAGACTTAGAAGATGGAGAGCAACTTTGAATAGATGCAAACGTATACAGTGAATGTCATGAGGTAATAAACGTATGGCAAGTAATAGCAACTAGAATGTAGGGAATGGGGCATAATCAGCAATGATGACCCTTCTAGGGAACCTGCATAGATAGCTTGGGGGAATCATGGATTGACTACATCTCTTGGAAGTTAAGGGGTACCCCAAATGACACAGCATTTCAAGTACTGTATAAGGGACCAGCAGGATCTTCCACAAAATGGCAGAATCACGAGCTGGGTCTTGAAGAACAAGTGGGCATTATGGAGCTGAAAAATTAGGGGAAGAAATAGTAGGTCAACTTATACATAAACAGTTGAAACTGTTCTAAGGCAAAAACAAGCAATTGGTGGCTTCAAGCTTTCTACTTCAAAAGAGTAATATAATCAGGTATTGTATATTTAAAACATTACTTTGGCAACTGTGAATAAGATTCTCCAAAGGAGACCCAGACATAAGCCAGGAAGACAAGTTAGAAAATCCCTGTAGTCATTTAGGACTTGAAAATGAGACTTAAAGTGGTGACAATAAAGTAAAATTGGAAGAGATTGAGTTCATGGATATTTAAGAAGTTGAGCTAGTCAGACTGTTGCTGGTGAGATAGAAAACATTGAAAATGATAATCTTATGAGATAGAGCACAGGAAAGCAGGAGAAAATTAGGAAAGGGGAGGGATTCTATGTGGCTTTACATCCCTGTAATTCAACCAGGTAAGGCTGTCCTGTAAGTAGACACTACACAAATTCACTGTGTGATCTTGAGCACATTCATTAATCTCTTTGTCTCAGTTTCCTTATAAATAAACTGTAGGAATTAGAATAAATTGATTTCTACGCTGCCTTTTATTCAAAAAAACAGAAAAATAATTTCTATTATTACCAGAGAGCATGAAAAAAATCACTACATGCAGTCAAATAATTTAGACTGAAACCTCTTATCTCAAACACGCTTGAATTTACTCATGTCTCGGCCAAGTTTGACATAAAGTGGCTCTCTTTCTTTTTTACCATAAAGCAGTTCTTCTACTATATAATTCTTTTGACTATCTGCAGTTCAGAGCTATATCTGTTGGAAATTTGAAAATTAGGGGGTGCCCTAAATGACAGAGCATTTCAAGTGCTGCACAGTTGACATTAAGGAAATATTTTCACTGGATGCTTTGTAGAATTCATCATTCTGTGAAAGCCAAAGACTGGTTTCCTTTTTTTAGATCTTAGGGTACATTATAAAATGTGGTCATTATTATCCTTGGCTTCCCTCTCCATTTTTATTCTCTCTCTGAAAATTGGGTGTTATAATGTTTATGAATGTACACTATCTTGTATTTCCAGTATATACTTTTCTGAATTGCACATCTTTTTCTAACATTTAAGCTGTATATTTCTATTTTATTCAGGTGTTTACCAACATCTCCTTGATGTTGGTAAACCTTGAACTTTTATATTTAAAGCATCATTTAGTTATTTTTGCCCAATGATTAATAATGGCAATAGTAAATAAAACTAGATCCAGCCATTATCCCCAGAAACTCACCGTCTATCCTTAAACCTAAAACAGTATTTATCTTAATACTCTATCCTCTAATTCATGTTATCTATAACTCTCTTTGCATTCATATTTAATTTTTTAAATTTTAAGTAAGCATCTGTGCTCTAGTATGTGAAGTTTGAAGTCCAAATAAAGAACCCCTCTTGCATTCTTCCTAGCACTAGTTTTGTAGTTTTATCAAAAAGCCATTAAGCTTGTTTACATAATTTTTGCTTTATAAAGCCCCAGGATTTAGCTGATCAAATTCTATTATCCTCTATAATGGTAAAAGCTGTTCATGACTTTTTAATCTAATATTTATAGAGAGCTTGTTACTCAAGTTTTTAAGCACTTGCACTCAGTAATCTTATTTTATTTCAATTATTATGCTTCTCGCAAGTTTTAGTAGTACAGTGTAGGTAGGGGGAAATGGGTCACAGGGGTGGTAGACATGGATTCTAATGGAAAAAATCATGAGACTTACCTTTGTCACCCCACACCCAGAAAGCAAAGCAAGTTCTACCCTGTAGGACAATCATGCACTGCCTAACATTTGAGTCAACAATGGACTAATATACAACAGTGGTCCTATAAGATTATAATACTGTATTTTTACTGCATGCTTTTATGGGGGGAGGTGGGGTCTCACTCTGTCACCCAGGCTGGAACGCAGTGGCAAATCACAGCTCACTGTAGCCTCAACCTCCTGGGCTGAGGCAATCCTTCTGCCTCAAGCTTCCCAAGATAGCTGAAGCTACAGGCATGTACCAACATGCCCAGCTCATTTTTTCATTTTTGTGGGAATGAGGTCTCTCTGTGCTGCCTAGGCTGGTCTTGAATTCCTGGGCTCAAGCAACCCTCTTGCCTCAGGCTTCCTGTTTACAGGTGTGAGCCATGGTGCCCAGCCCTTACCTGTTTTATGTTTAGTTATATGTTAAGATGCACAAATACTATTGTGTTACAGTGCCTACAATATTCAGTGCAGTAACATGCTGTATGGGTAGCCCAGAAGCAATAGGCTGCACCACATAGCCTTGGTTTGTAGTAGGCTGTATGTACTATCTAGGCTTGTGTACTCTATGATGTTTTCACAATGCAACGAAATCACCTAATGATGCATTTCTCAGAACCTATGCCTGTTGTTGAGTAACATATGACTGTATTCTTTTTCTTAGCAGTTGACAACAACACAGATTTATTATCTCCAGTTGCTGTGAGTCAGGGTACAGGTTAGCTGGGTTGACTGTTCAGAGTCTTACCAAAATTACTGTACTGAGGCCAAGGTGTCAGTCTGGGCTTTCATGACATTCGAGACTTGGGATTCTCTTGGAAGTTTATTCAAGTTGTAGCTAGATTCAGTTTCTAGTAGCTTTAAGATGACTGACGTCCCATATTCTTGCTCACTGTTGGCCACGAAAGGCTCTCAACTCCTAGAAGCTGCTCCCAGGTCCCTGCCTTGTGGTCTGCCAGTACAAGAGGAGCACTCTGACCTCAAGACTCAATTTCCAGAGCTCACCTGACAAGATCACCTCTATCCCGGATAATTACTCATGTGATTAACTCAAAGTGAAGTGGTTAGAGACTTTACACCTGCAAAATCTCTTCACCTTTTCCATTTAAAGTTACCCAATCCCCAAACTGATAGCCTGCAGTATTTGCTGGCCCCACCCACATTCTAGGAAAGGGGATTGTACAGGATGTGTCCACCAGGTGGCAGGAATCTTGAAGGCCATTTTAGAATTCTGCTTACCACATCTACCTATGCCCTTCTGTATCTTATTCATAATTCCAGCAACATTTATTTCTACCTTTTGAAGAACAGTGCCACATTTGTTTGTAAAATATTCAAGCTATACTATTATTAGTCTTATAATTTTAACATTATTAAATAAAAGTTGACAATATAGATAAGCAAAAATAAAAACTGCTTACCAGCTAGAAATGAGAATTACTAACACATTAGGAAGTGTGTGATAAAGATTTTGTATTTTTTATTTGTAACTACACATATTATTGCGGGCAAACTAAATGCCAGCCATGCTCTAGGTACAGCACACACATTAACTCATCCCATAGCTCATAATAATCACACAAGATAAGTAACATCGCTAGTATTCACATTTTTTTAGGTGACAAAACTAAGGCTCGGAGGAATGAAGTCCTAGGTCACACACGTAATAAAACATGAAGCTTGATTTTGTAGCCAGGTTTGTGTGATTCAACATCAGTTTTAAGTTACCCTATGTGTGTGCATGTGTTTGTGTGTGTCTGCAAGCTCACATGTGTGTAAAAACAGCACTTCCCATTAGGGACTCTGTAGTATAATCGCTATATAATTTCTGAAATAAGCATTTTTTATTTATATCTCTTCATTATCATCAAAAGTTTCTTACACACATCTCTAAAACATTATCTGTGGTTTGGATAGCATTTTTGATATGAACTATTTACTTCTTAATTGTCCAGCTAATACCTTGGGGTATTTCATCAGAGAATGCATTTTAAATGAAATCAGTATATAAACAATTAGGTAATTAGTATCAGTTCTAGTTTTTAATTCAACTACAAGTATTTTCTCTAATATAATTTTCTGAGAGCTTTCCTGTATACATAGGTTAACCATCCCTTAGGGTTTGAGCCCCAATTTTAGAATGACTTAAACTTTTATGGCCATACCTAATTAATTTTTTAATGTAAAGTCTTAAACTGACTCTAACAAAATCTTGTTTGAGTACAGAACAAGATTGATTGGAATTATATTGGGTATCATCTGTAGTATTTAATGTGATTGTAATCTCCAGTTATTTCCCTTATTGAAAGGAAGCCAGGTAGAAATGAAGTTAGGCAGAGCTCTCCTGTATTCTACTGAGGTTTATTAACATGCACAAGTTGTACACTACTTAGTTTCTAATCCCATTGTTTTGTATATATCATAAACTATTTCTCTGATGCATGCATGGCCTAAAATATAAGCCTCAAAACACCGCTTCTTCCATCTTATTCCCTCTACTCATTTTTTTTTCTCAAAGACATTTTCTCTCCTCTGTCTCCTAACCTAGTTTACCTCCTCTATAGTTAACCCACACACAGAATAGCTCTCCTTTGTGTCTTTTTTCTGTCACATTTTTGCCTTTTTGTCGACCTCTCACAAGCTATCTTTGTTATAAACCTTTGTAATCACTCAGCAACTCCTGCTTCACGCGTTCAGCTATTTCAGTTCTTCACAATCAGTATAAATCTTTGAATTCAATTCTGTTCTTACAGCTTCCATTGAAAATCTAGGCGCCAACTCACTGATCAAACACAACACATAAAGAACTCTCCTCCATAACTGATTACCAGCTTGCTGGAGACCCCCTTTCGGAGTCACACTCTTATTCCATAGATGGCTTCTGCCTGCCAGGATTCCTTTGAAATCTCTTATTCATTGTGTGTCACTCGTAGTGATAGGCTAATGCTACAAAAGTTCTCAAATGGTTTTCGAACTTTAAATCAAGAAAAGAAGAAATCTATAAGAAGTCTGGTGAGGCCCACACTATGGGATAGGACCTAGAAAGAGGTGCAGGACTCCATGTAAAATCAAGATGAAGTGGCTTTAGACACATAACAGGTAACTGGCAGTTGCTTCCAGAGCCCCCAAACTGGCACTCCATATGCAAATGCACCCACCTTCAAATATCTTCACTTAGTTTGCCAAAACAATATCTTTCATGCACTGGTCTTCTTTTGTGCTTTAAAAGCACTGCCTTTGCTGTGCAATTTCTTCACTCAAAATCTGAGACTGGCTTCATGTTGTGAATGCTTGGGACTGTTTGATTTTCTCTAGTTTCTTGAGTCTAAAACTCTTGTCTAGTCTACAATAATTAACTCTTTAGACAGGATGAAAACAAAAGTTAGGAAATTCAATTAAGATCAGCTCATTACTTTGTGTACAAAAATCACAGGAGTAATTCACACTTTTTCATTACAAGTTTCTCTCTTCTGGGTACACCTAAGCCAATAATGTCTGTTTCTGTTTCTCCAAACCTTAGTTTCTTTAGTTTTGTGAGTATATCTTTCATTCCTTCTGAGTTTTACTTAATTTCCTGAAAATTTTAGAAAGAGAATCTCATTTAGTAGCTAATCTTTCTTTTCATCTTGTGTCTTTGTCTAATCACTACAACCAAAAAAGGCAGCATGATTTCAGAGGTAAAATGAATGCCCTCACTCTTCTAGGCAGCAGGGTATGGAGGTCAGAGCAGGAAGTTTATTAGTTACATTGTAGAATCTGACATCTCTCAGGTTTAAAAAGACTACAAGTAATAGCATCTTACTGACATCATCACCCCAGCCTAAATTGTTTGTTCTCTATGTCTGGGACATACCATCATCATGGAATCTCTCTTTACTAGGTCTATGTTTATTCATTCAAGAATTTTTAAAAAATCTCCTATATTGGAATTATTGCTTCTTATTTCCCATGTCATCTTCATTCTAACTTTACTCTCTAATTTAGATACAGCACTTGCCTCTGCTAGCTTCTTTATTCTTTAGCATAACCTATTTCTTCTCTGTGAATTTTTTTTAAATTTTTCTTTTTGTCTCAGACGTTCTAGAATTTTATAATAGCATGCCTTGGAATGGGTCAATTTTCATCTTTGCTGAGTGTTCACTTTCACACTGGCAACTCCTGTCCTTAAATTTCTTTTTATTTATCTGTTCATGATTTTGTCTCTGTTTTCTCTTTCTAGAATGCTTTTCATTGTAGTTTTAAATAAAGGAGCTTTGTGGGGGGGGGAGTTTCTTTTTAATAGCATTCTATTATTACTTTATGAATGCAAAACTTCTTTTTGCATCCCAATGATTCTTCTCCCTTAGTTTTCTCTAAGCACCTTTATTCTGTTCATTTTTGTTTTCTTTTTCTGACCTTTATAACTTTTCTTAGATTTCTGATCATTATTAGCAGTGGCTGTTGTTGTTGTGATGATGATGATGATGATTGGTGACAGGCTATTATTGACTTTGAACTTCACCCTAGTTTAGTGATACCATATGCTCTGTCGTGCCCGGTATGTTTTTCCACTTTACCCCTCTTGCCCTGATGTAATTGTTTATAGTTTTCCCTGTTACCTTCAATAGTGTTCTTGTTTGGATGATGAATTATTAGATCACTTCACTGTAGAAGAAGTTGTGTGGTTCAGGTTTTAGGCTCTCCCTTACCTACTGTGTGATTTTTAAGTATCTTTTCTTTACATTGGTCAGATTCTTTGTAGATCAACTTTCTAATTTTTTTACCTGGGGATCTCTGATCTGGTTGCCAGGATTCTTGGAATCATTTGAGAAAAGAGTGATGATGTCATAGAAGCAAAAACCTTCAGCATTTGCTAGAAATGTAGGTATCCCTCATTTTCTGAATGGTTTCCATGTCTTTTACTATGCCTGGTATCTCTCAACGCAGGAAATCTTGTAGAGAATAAACCTGCAACTCTCTCTCAGATAGAGAGTGGTACTCAAGCAGTCACAGGCCTAGAAGGAGATCTAGGGGCCTACTATCCTCAAACAGCCTTAACCCAGTTCTTTCTATTTTATTCATTCTAAATCTTGTATGGATTCCATGAGAGTAAGTATGGATGGTTCTCATCTTCCCAGACTTTCAAGTTAAGATTCAGCATTTTTTGACTTATTGAGTCAGTAGCATGTGTCCATTGCTTTCTACTCTCCAAAATTGCATTGCCACTGTTGACTCATATCCTCTTGGCCTTTGTAGTAGATAGCTTTAGGGGCTTTGTAGGAGGTTAAAAAAATGAAATGCCAGTGTGCCAGTGTTTACTCACAATCCTAACCTAGAAAACATTTATTTATCTTTAATCCTGTAATTTAATGCCATAAAACCAAGTCATTTTTCAAAAAACATATTTTAAAATGTCCACATTATTAATATCAATTAATAAGTTTTCATTTCTGGTTAAAGGATCTCATAATTCTTAAAGTGTTTATTATGAACTATCTACTATAGAAGAGATAATATGATAAATACTTTCATCTATCATGTTTCATTTATTCCTCACAATAACCTTGAGAAGTATGTTTCAATTTTGAGGATATAGAAACTGAAACACCACCATATTACAATTTTCCGTAAAGCTAATGAGTGTTCAAACAGCTTATCATCTATGGGTGCATCTGTAACACAATTTACAAAAGGCTGTTTATATAAGGGATATAGATTTAAATGAAAGGTCCCTGTATCATTTAGTGACATAAATGTTTCATTTTTACTTTTTTTTTGAGTTGGAGTCTCACTCCATCACCCAGGCTGGAATGCAGTGGCACACTCACGGCTACCCCAGTGTCGACCTGCTGTGCTCTAGGCGATCCTCCCGCCTCAGCTTTCCAAATAGCCAGAACTACAGGTGTGCACTACCATACCTGGCTAATTTTTTGGTTTATTGTAGAGACAAGGTCTCGCCAAGTTGCCCAGGCTCTTCCCAAATCCGCAGACTCAGGCAATCCACTCGCCTCAGCCTCCCAAAGTACTAGGCTTATAGGCTGAGCCACCAAGCCCAGCCTCACTTTTATTTTAATAGGTTGAAACATTCCAAGAAACCCTTTGATTCTTATAATAATAATATAAATTACTATTATTATTTTTTGAGCTTTTTATTTCCCAATCTTTGATGTCTGGACTCTAGACTGTGATCCAGGACCACATCTATCTTATTCACTACTGAATCCAGCAGAGTGTTGTCTGGTATACAGTTGCCACTAGTACTGCTGTGAATAGACCTTGCTATTTTGACTCTTTTAGCAATGAAAATAGTTACCATCGATGCTAGGTAAGACAACAAGTTTGAGACAAGAATCTGCCTCATCTGTAATTCAAAGGTAAATGTTTACTTGCAATAGGCTCAGAAATTGTCTACACAGCCTGTTCTATAAACTTGAAAAAGTCCAAGTGCCCTATCCTTTTAGGTGCCACAACTGCTCTTTGTTTGGATGCCTCTAAAATGAAAACATTCTGGAAGCAAGATTGAGTTTGTCTTGTTATTGAAATCAGGTAACCAAGAACCTTTAATTCAAAGGATGAAATAGAGCTATTTAAGGATCAAGCTTCAGTTATCATCATAAAAAGTGGAAGGTAAATAGTTCACTTGATGCAAGAGTGGAGTCTGTAGAATATTTTAGCCAATTGACTTATGTGAGCATCAATAATTTATTTCACCAATAAAAACCCAACTTCCATAATATAACTAACAATTAAATGTATTTATGCTAACAAAATATCAGGTTTTGAGCAGTGATCAATATAATTTACACACATATGGTAGTATCCACCTCTGAAATATGGTCTTAAGAAATGCTAGCTTGCCTCCTAGGAAGTGTGTGTTCTTACTTAGGGTGACTGGCCAGCCCTATACTAACCCTTGAATGTAGACTCATACTATTTAGTACACATTCTATTCTATCAAACTGTCTTTGTGGATTCATTTTAAAAATAAATTACAAATCATATCATATGAGTCGACTAACTGTCTAGGTTGTTTTACCAACTATCTACAAAAGAAACTATGTCAACATAAGGTGGTAAATTTGGGAAACATATGCAAAATATGGTTATTTTAACATTGTTGGCATGTTGACTAATTATTGCAAAGTACAACAAAGAGCTGTGTCCTCGTAAGCATTACCATCAATGATTTTCCTGGTTTTTTAAATCATACTTCTAAATTGCTTCTGCTGATTATTAACTACAATCCCAGGCCAGCATGGACAACAATTTCTGTACATTTTTCTTTGCTCGTTTCTTCTTTTGCATGTCCTTATTTCCATAGCCTTCTCCCCTAATGTTCTTTGGATAGGAGAAGTGCGATCTTGTTTGGGAACCTGGCAAACCACCATTCCTATTAACTACTCTGTCTTATACTTTTCCTTCACCATCTACTTGTCTTTTTTTCTTCTTTTCTCTAGCTATCCCATTTTATACACAAATGCTAGGGAGGACATGAGGTCAGAAGGAAAATATGAAGTAAATATTACATGAAAACAAATACAAAGCAACACACCATGCAATAGATACTTGCTCCCTTTGGAATGAGAATTTTCTCTTAGTATCAGTGTTTCCACCACCTCTACTCTTCTTAAGTTCTATATTCCTTTTGAAAGTTCTAGATTCTACTTATTAAAAGATTCAGTAGGCCATATGCAACATTAATTTAAAATATTTCTATTAATATTTAATAACAAAATATTCCAACTTCCTATATAACATTTTAGTGTTTCCTTCCTCGTGGCAACTTTAGGGTCTGTGCGTAATTACAAGAAGGCAAGAACCAAGCTTGCTCAAAAGCCTTCAGAGATGCTATGATTTTTGTCATTATGTTACCCATCTGCATGGTAATTTATTTATTTATTTTTTGAGCCAGAGCCTCATTCTGTCGCCCAGGCTGGAGTGCAGTGGCATGCTCATGACCACCCCAGCCTTGACCTACTGGGCTCAGGGGATCCTTCTGCCCCAGCCTTCCAAGTAGCTGGAACTACAGGCACGTGCTACCACTCCTGGCTTATTTTTTATTTATTGTAGAGATGAGGTTTCACCATGTTGCTCAGACTGGTCTCGAATCCCTGAGCTCAGACAATCCTCTCACCTCTGCCTCCTCAAGTGCTGGGATTACAGTCTTAAACCACCATGCCCAGCCAGTAAATTTTTTTGTTGTCAGTTATTTCAAACTTGCTTGATGTTTGTGGTTGGTAGTAGAAAGTAAAAGGAGATAATGCTTTAGCTACTTAAAAGAGGACATTAGAAAGAAATTGGATTTGTAGTTTTATTGATAAAGTCACTGATATATTCATTTTCCCATTTCAAGCCTTGTACAAAAAACCTTTTGAAAACATTTAGAGGGACTATCATGGACCCTCTGAGCATCTGACTCATGTCTGTGATGTCATTAAAATGAATTTTTGGTGCCAGTTCAATTTCTCTTTAGCTCTACAGACATGGCCTTCTTCATATTGATTGCCCTCCTATTAATGGTTGTGTATTAATAAAAAAGCACAATATTCAAAAGCAGATCAACTTGCTAAGGATTTTTTTAAAGTATTTCTATATCATGATGTTTTTATAGATGACAAGTCTTTCTATTAAAGATGTTTCAGGATAATAATTTTGCTTTAAAAGAGATTAATTTTCTGTGTCATAGTATGTTATTTCTAAAATTTAAAAAACATGGAATTTATATAGGCATGTCAATCTCAACACTTCTTTGACAACATTACAAAAGAAATAATGTAAACATTTAAACTCTGTATATTGCAAAATTGTTGTTTTTAACACAGATGTAACTCTTTTATCATTTGCCTTACTATGCTTAGAAAACTAAGTCTATGAACTTTGAATCAAAATGAACTACAGTTTCTTAGTTTTTCACTAATGTTATTTTAAAAGTATTGAATATTAATAAATATACAAAATGAAGTCAATTCAAAAATATTCTTGCAAATCAATCTCTTTTAAACATAATCTTTAAGTTATCACTTGAATTTTTCAGACATTTTAGTAGATTCTTAATCGACATAATTCCTATTTTTTTCTAATTCTGGCCATTACATTCTTCTTTAAATTCTATAAACTGTGTGATTTGATTAGCAGCAAGCATAATGGCAGGTACAATATAACAGGGTTTTATCATATATCAGACAGTGTGAGTCATTTCACAGACTTAAAAAATGTCTGTGTTTATCATTCTGTGTTATTTCCTGGGATTTTTAGAATTTTAATGTGGATACCTAAATGTGTATATTTGTTAGTTTATTCACTTGACCAATATTTATGAATGCATAGTGTATGTCAGGTACTAGGTACGTAGTGACAAACACATTAGACATGAAATCTGATAATATGGAGCATATTGTGTTATAAATATATTTAAATTATTTTAAATACTCTAGCATGGTGTTACACCAGTGGTCACATTGTTGCTCTCAGAGACATTGAATTTATACAGTGAGATAAATTTATAGTTATTAATGTGCTTTTTATAACCAAATTCTGATAGATAATTCATCACCTTGAGAAAGCAGTTTCCAATCTTTAGTAATTTGTACACTATCTTTACAAGTTTGCTGAGCTCCATAATGCAATACAATATTAACTGATATTTCTTTTAAATACATATATTTTTAATTTTAAGGATCTGGGGTACAATTCAGGATTAGGCATACAAGTAGACATCACTAAATGATATATCTCAAAGCACTAATGGTACACACACACTTCAAGAACTTCTGGCTTAACTAAACCCTTTTACCTAATTTAATATTTTCTTTTTGCAAAACTATTAACTTGCACGGTCTTAGACCAAGAACTGTAACTAGTGCAATTTACACATCTTCAAAACTGAGTAACTCATATAAATTCAAAGAAGGCTTCAGCATGATACTTTTATTTTGAAGCACAGATGTTGTCATTTGAGAGCAAATTATTAAACTGGATTTGAGTCAGTTATTTGCTAACAGTTTGTGTATGTTGAACCAAGTATTCTTCATTCCTCATATCTGTCCTTTAGATATTCTCCTTCTTCTACTCTTGCAACTATAATTCTGATTCAATATTTAATGAGAAACTAGTATGTTTTGAATCATTTTCCTCAAAGTATATAGGTGGTCTCAGGACATTCTACAATGACTCCCACCCCTCACCCTGTGAATTCCCTGCACACTCCTGTTCTCCTTCCTCTGTCTTTCACCTGACCAAACACACAGTCCTAGGTACCAGGTCATGGTTATTATATTCTCACTGAATTTTGAGCTAACGATCGATCACTTGGTCACATCCCATTTTACAGATGAAGTCATTGAGATTTACGTTTTGACATCTAAGTGCCAAGGTTTATTTAAATGGGCTTGGGCACATTCATACAATGAATCCCAGTAATGATACCATGCACACTTTCTATAAGCACTTTACATCGCTGTATCTAATTCAACCAGTTTACAAAATAATGTTGATTATATGATTCGTATTATTTAATATCTTAGTCATTCATCACTGATATTTTGAGCATAGAAATTTTAAAAAATGACAACAACAATAAAATGCTAATGTATAGCCAGCACTGTGTTCTAGACACTGTGTGCTTTATGTAAACAGCTTTATATGTGAAAGGGAGTATTACTATCCCCTTTTATCTGTGAAGCAACAAAAAAATAGGTAGATTACTGCCCTAAAGTCAAAAAATTATTAAGCGGGAGAATGGAAACTAGGTTTGTGGGATTTTTAAGACCACCATCTTTGTTACTTCATTACAATACCCATTATGTTCCTGGTTCTATATTAGAGATGTAAGATTCTGTATAAATGTATATGACACAATTGATATCTTTAGACCGTCTGTCAAGCTCAAAAGACAGGAGTAAAAATATCATTCACCAGATTAAAATCTGAATAGTTTTTCGCTATTGTCAGTATTCAAAACCACCTTCATATGAGAAAAATTCATGATCATTGACATTGATGTGAACCGTGCTGTAAAGGCAAATTCAGTCAAAATGCTCCATATTGCTTTGGACAATGTCACTGGAATAAGTATGCAGCATAGCAAAATAAGTTTAATGTTGTTACTCCTCCTGGAAATAAGGCCATATAGGGCCCCCAGTTAGCCAGGAGAAAAGCACATAAATGCAGATTCCAGTAGCTCAAAGTACGTGTGTAGGACTCCCCATGGCAAAAGCATTATTACATATCATCAGGTGAATTTCCCTTCTCCCATCCAAATCTGGTGAATAACCATTACCTCTAACTTCATAGCAACTCAGCAGTAAAAACACTTGCTCAACTTAGTATCAGAAATAAAATAACAAGGCATGTTTTAGTGGTATAACAGTATATTTATATGCAAAGCAGAGAACTTATACGTAGTAAGAGCTCATTAATATTTCTCACCGATTACAGAAAATACAATAATGAAGTGTTAATATCTATACATATAAAAATGTAAAATATGGAATGTGATATGAGATTATGTAATTTTTTTCTCCTTGCAATGTAAAAAAATGAACAAAGAGACTTTAGAAGAAAAAGAAAAATATAAAGACATTTGTGACTTATTAAAAACTTAAAAGTTTATTGAAATTCTTTGCTAAGAGACGTGGTACTTTTAAATAATTTTTGTAATAGTTTCAAGTTTCAAACAAGTGAATGTCTATAATTGACAGCCAACTCTAATAATGGGAGTTGTGGTGCTGTAAATTAGCTTTGTGGCTTCAATTATTTATCCTGAGCAGGTTTACACTAGCACTTGTAGATTGCATGCACTTATTGCAGGTGACATTGAGAGATTACATTAAGTTGGTTATCGATCATACTGTATGAGTTCACTTTACTAAAATGTAATCTTTGTTTCAACAAATCTAGATCTGACAAAGTATGCCATTCTTATTGCTTATAGACTCAGTAAGAAGTTATGAGAGATTAGAGGTTGGTTGACGCCCCAAACTCTGGGCATTACAAATCTAAACCTTAGTGTTATTTTTAAAAATTAAAGCAAATAATAGATTTTAAAATGTTTTCTGTATGCTACTATATTGATATGAAGTTTTAGTACTTTAAAAAGTACAAAACAAGTGTCATTGACCACCGATTATCTACAAAACATTCTGGGGAGGAGTGGATTTCAATGAACATATCAATGTCCTCCAGTGATTTAGTGGTAAATAACTTCTTCGTGGCAATAGTGGTAAATATCTGCTAATTACAACAGAAGTAAAATGGTTTATATATTTTCCTTATTTCTAGCTTCTCTTATTAATTGTGCCAGCTTTTTTTTTCCTTATAGCATATGAGACAATCTCGTTTCATTCTTTATGAGCTAATCACATCCATATCCTATTCTAACTCTGCCAGGCATGCAAAAGTTAACTATAGCTAAAGCTACTAATATTAATCTAGACTTGTACATGCAAGATACTTTTCACATTTATTTAACTGCTGACTATAATCCCCATAGTCTACTTAATGACTATTGTGATATCATTTTTTATTCTTCAAAAATTTGGCATGCAAAGAGAAAAATGAGTGTTCTTGGGAACTCTAACAAGCAAATTCCCAAGAAGTCTCATAAGGTGATATACATTACATGATATTCATTGCAGTAATATTATTATTGTCCAGAGAACCTGTTGGAAGGTAAGAGGTAGTGAAGCCCTAAAAGAGTGACCATTATCTAAAACTTAAGAGACTGATGTATAAACCTAAAAAGCCAATTAATTTAATTTATGGTAAATACTTTTCTAGAAACCCATACTCAAAATGCATACTATTGAATCTTCTCCATAATGCAGGTTTACATAATCAGATCAATTTGAGGACTTGGAATCAGTACAAAAGGAATTACATGAATTGATTATGTCAGGCTAGACCTGTTTTGCATTATTTTACTACTTTCATCTGTTGACTAAAATTTTCTCTCTATTGGATAGCTTTTTGACAATCACCAACAACTTTTGCTCCTATAATCTTCCTTTTTTCTAAACTTCCCAAATTGAACAAATGCCATTATAATCATTTCTTTTTTCCAAGTAAATAATGTCAAACAAATTAAAGTTAGTTCTTCCAGACCCACAAGTCAACCCATCTTTTATAGGTTAGTTTACATTTTTCTTTTTTTTTCTATTATATGTGCTGAACTTTATTTAATCAATCTCTTATTACTACATATTTAGATTGTTTCCAATACTAATTATTTTTAAATTTTGTTCATTTTTTTAAAACATTTTTTATTTTAAAATTGTGGGGTACAGTTAAGGGTTAGATATGCAGATATGCATCATTCAGGCACCCTTGTTGATAAGGGGTGTCCCCCCGTCCCCAGACAGATATTGACTACCATTAATCCCACCTCCCTTCCCTTCCCTGCCCCCACCCCCTAGTTTCCCGCCACTGTCGATCCTTTTCTTATAGTATTACGATAGATGTTCAAGGTCCACTTATGAGTAAGAACATGTGATACTCAGATCTTTGTTTCTGTGAGAGATCACTCAGTATTATAGACTCTAGTTCCATCCAGATTGCTGGGAAATTCATGATTTGTTCTTTTTTTATGGCTGCGTAGTGTTCCATCCTGTATATGTACCATATTTTTTTAATCCAGTCCCCTTTTGATGGACAGCATGGTTGGTTCCAGGTTCTTGCTATTGTGAACAATGCTGCGATAAACATGTGTGTGCAGGTATCTTTTTTATAGAGTGATTTGAGTTCTTCAGGGTATATTACCAGTAGGGGATTGCGGGGTCATATGGGAGGTCAATATTTAGAGCTTTTAGGAATCACCACACTGCTTTCCGCAGAGGTTGCACTAGTTTACACTCCCACCAACAGTGTAGAAGTGTTCCCTTTTCACCACATCCTCTGCAGCATCTGTTATTTTTTGAGTCATTGATAATTGCCATTCTGACTAGAGTTAGGTGGTATCTCAGTGTAGTTTTAATTTGCATCTCCTTGATGACTAGTGAGGTTGAACATTTCTTCATGTGTCTGTTGGCTGCTCGGATGTCTTCCTTTGAGAAGCGTCTATTCATATCTTTTGCCCACTTTATAATTGGGTTGTTTGTTTTTTTCTTTTCACGTTTGAGTTCCTTGTAGATCCAAGATGTTAGGCCTTTGTCAGACATGGAGTTGGCAAATACTTTTTCCCAATCTGTGGGCTGTCTCCCTGCTCTCTTGATGGTTTCTTTGACTTTGCAGAAGCTTGTCAGTTTAATGAGGTCCCACTTGTCTATCTTATCTCTTATGGCCCGTGTGTTTCAGGTTTTGTTCAGGAATTGGATGCCAGTTCCAATTTCCATAAGGGTGTGTCCTGTATTTTCTAAGGTTCTTATGGTTTGAGGTTTTACATTTAGGTCTCTGATCCATTTAGAGTTAATTTTTGTGTATGGGGATAGATAGGGATCTTGTTTGAATCTTCGCATGTGGTCAGCCAGTTTTCCCAGCACCATTTACTGAATAGGTTCTCCCCTCCCCAGTGATTGATGGTGGAGGCTCTGTCGAAGATGAGTTGGTTGAGAAATTGAGGTTTTGCTTCTGGAATCTCAATTCTATTCCATTGGTCTATATGCCTGTTCCTGTACCAATACCAAGCTGTTTTGATTATTGTAGCTTTATAGTAAAGTTTGACTGGTAATGTGATACCTCCTGCTTTGTTTTTTTTGCTGAGGAGTGTTCTGATTATTCTCAGTCATTTGTGTTTCCATATGAATTCCTGTGTTGTTTTTTCTAGCTCTGAGAAGAATGTTGCTGGTAATTTGATGGGTATTGTATTAAATCTGTAGATTGCCTTAGGTAAGATGGACATCTTCACAATGTTTATTCTTCCAATCCATGAGCATGGGATATTTTTCCACTTGTTTGTGTCATCTTTGATTTCTTTGAGCAGTGTTTTGTAGTTTTCATTGTAAAGGTCTTTCACGTCTCTGGTTAGGAAGATGCCAAGGTATTTCATTTTTT
>CAUYQG010044209.1:0-48834 GCA_963574415.1 Tarsius wallacei | reverse complement strand
TCACTTCAGCCTTCCAAGTAGCTGGAACTGCAAACGCACACCACCATGCCCGGCTAGTTTTTGTGGTTTGTTGTAGAGACGAGGTCTCACCATGTTGCCCAGGTTGGTCTCAAACCCCTAGGCTCAGGCAACCTTCTAGCCTCGGCTTCCCAAAGTGCTGGGATTGCAGGCTGAGCCGTCACACCCAGCCTAGATGCTTTTGTTTTCTAGAGACTGAATTCTTACTCATCTTCTCCAGTGATCATCTCACATTGTTGTTCTCCCAGGAGTCATGTTTGCATGGCCACGCCTATCATCTAGGAAGAAATGAGTTTGGAATCGGGGCATTTCTAGCTCTCTGTGAATGAGCAGCACTTCTCAGCAGCCAGCCGACTCCTAGCCAACCTGATCTCACGAGGGGTCACCAGGATGACTGGCTGGTTGTGTGCCAACCATGTGGTGGGCACAGTTCATAAATACTCTCTAAGTTGAAATCCACCTGGTATTCAGGCAGTAGTACTTATGATTTGGTGAACTAAATCTACAACAAAATCCTATCAAACTCCCACACCCCACAGAAATATCAGAACTACTAACAAGCTCAGCTAATAAGCCTGTGTGTGACAGTCAGTAATAGGTATCATCTGCTTTCCTTTGACTTGACTGCTGCAGAAGTTAGGTTAAAAGATGAAAAATAGGAGAAGCTATTTACCTTTTTAAAAAAATCGATGCCTGATACCTTCATCAGTAAAACAGTCCTACACAAATACTTTCTTTTCTTCCACATGTACATACTTTAGTCATCTTATTTAGCATTGTATGCTTTGAGTTTTGATTTAAAAAACCCAGCATGTCTTTTTGTCTGTTCTCTCTGATGCCAGGAAAAGTGATCACACATTTTAGACACCAACCTCCTTCAGTGAGGAAGTTTTTGTCTAATTTTACCGCACCGTTCTTGAAACCACCATCCCATAGATCCCGGTGACTATAACTGCATACGTGCATTGTCTCTCATTTGCATTTTCTTCTCATATTCACAAAACCTCCCACAAGCGAGGGGAAACCAATGTTCCATGATAGGTTTCCTCCTGCTCACCATCAGGGTCTAGGCTCGCGACGGGTGAAGTCCCGCGGAGACACGGCAGGTGGCACTGTGAGACACAGAGTCCCGGCTACAAGCTGGGAGGAGGTGGAATCTCTGGGCGTGGAGGCTGTTTTTTCCAGCCCCGTTGGAGGAAGAGGTTATCCTCGGAGGAAATGTTTTCTCGACATGAACTTGGTTTTGCTGAATCAGTAACCTGCAATCATTTGAACCACTTTGGCACCAGGCAACGTTAAGCTTCTTTAAGCCTTAAAATATCTGTACTTGAGGACTCTTCTTCAATGTGTGACATAGCCTTTCAGTTATATGATGTGCTAGCCTCCCTGGGCTTCATGTTTTATTAATTTTAGTAAAGCAAGATCACCCTGGGTAACCTACAGAAAAGTGGCCTGGACATTTCATAAGAATACGTTGGATGTGCCAGGACTTTGTGGTTTGACTTTTCAGCATCATGGATGGATTAATTTGAGCACTGGTATATACTCTCAAAGGCCACATTTAATTAGGTGACTGTGTTCTTTGGTTATTTTAAAGTATTTAAATATTTTTGTATAATATCTTTCCCCAAATCTAGTAATAATTCCTCAATAGCTTTTATTTAACATAGCATACATTTTAATTACAGAAGAGGCAGGCATCTGGGGTAGTTTTGCTGAATATTTTAAAACTGCCATTACTTTCTTAATAAGCAAATAAATCATTTCTCAAACATTAGCGGAGGAGACCTTACTCAGCACCAGGAACAGATATTTTTAAAGAGAGAGTTACCCTAGAGTGAGAGTTCTTAAAGGAAAGGGGATATGTTGTATGCAGATCTTGGACAGCACTTAATTACATGAGATTTAATAATTTTATTTTTTAAATTAAATTAAATTAAATTAAATTAAATTAAATTAAATTTTTTTGAGTTGGAGTCTCACTCTGTCACCTAGACTGGAGTGCAGTGGCTGCTCCCGGCCACCGCAGCCTCGACCTGCTGGGCTCCGGCGATCCTTCCGCCTCAGCCTTCCAAGTAGCCGGAATTACAGGCATGCGCTACCATGCCCGGCTGATTTTTTAATTTATTGTAGAGATGAGATCTCACCAAGTTGCCCAGGTGGGTCTCGAACCCACGGGCTAAGGCAATCCACTCACCTCAGCCTCCCAAAGCGCGGGATTACAGGCTGAGCCACTGAGCCCGGTGAGATTTAATAATTTTAGTAGACACACACTCACGGACGTGTTTCCCCAAACCTTCTCTCCTATCTGGATTTGTGTTCTTGGTCTGGAGGATTTGCTCTGACCTCTGTTTCACAGTGTGTACGGCTGGCTAGCCTTTCCTGCTTGGACTAACATATTCCATGATACCTATTTTTTTCCAACCTCTTTGTCCTTCTGGATTCCAGAGCTCTGTCCAATTCTGCAGTCTTCTGGAATGCCTGGATTTGGCTTTTCCTGGCCCGACCCACTCTGCTGGCACCCAGGACTGTCCCAGTGAGGCTAAACCACTGGGCATCCTCAGAGTGGCCTCTGTTCCACCAGAGGCCTGGGAATTCCGGATTGTGTTGTTGACTGCAGTGTCTCTTTCCTCAGTGTTTGAAGCATCATCTTTTGGAGATTGCCTTTGCCCCTGCTCTAAATGCTTGACCCCTGGCCCTGAGTGCTCACTCTGCACAGTGTTCCTGGGCGACCTCACCCTCCTTTCTGGTTCCCATTTGTCATGCGAGTCACTTCCAAGGCCATGCCTGTGGTCCAGATCATTCTCCTGACCTTCAGGACTGTGGGGACCTCACCTCTGTAGAGACACTTGGGTGTCTCACTGGCGCCCCTAAAGCCCAAGATTTCATGTTTCGTTTTCTCCACATATCTGTTCTTCCGGCAAATCACGCTTTAATGACTGATACCAGCATCCATGTCTGTGTCTAGAACAGAAATTTCACATTCATTCTGATGTTTTTCTTTCTTCAAATGATGATCAAGTTCTGCTGATTCTGCCTCCTAGATATCTTGGGAGGCAGAATTTCTTCTGCTGTTGCTTTGTATCTGGCCACCATCATCTCTTACCTGGATTTATTTTGTTTGTTTGTTTATTTATTCATTTATTTTGAGTCGTGGTCTTACTCCATTGCCCAGGCTGGAGTGCAGTGGCACAATCATGGCTCACTGCAGCCTGGACCACCTGGGCTCAGGCAACCCTTCTGCTTCAGCCTTTGAGTTGCTGGAACTACAGGTGCATGCCACCACGCCCAGCTAATTTTTTTATTTTTTATTTTTGTAAAGATGAGATTTCGCTAATTTGTCCAGACTTGTCTTGAACACCTGAGCTCAAGCGAACCTCCTGCCTTGGCCTCCCAAGTATTGGGATTACAGGCGTAAGCCACGGTTAGCCTCTTACTCGGATTTGTGCCAACATCCTTCTAACTGACCTCTCTGTCTTCAGCCATTTCCCAGGCTGCAGTTGGATGATATCTCTTGAATGCTCATTTGATAATTCCCGCCCCGCGCCCCCCCCCCCCCCCTGCTTAAAAAGGAACTTTTCTATGGCTTACTTCTCTCCCTCTGGACTCCTTCTCCTCATCCAATAGGTCTCTACTAGATTCTGCCTTCTCTGGATGCCTATCCTAGGCCTCTCCTGCAATGCTCTCTCTATAGCACCCTGTGCATTCCTACCAGACACTTCCAAAATGTCTTGCATTTTTCAATTTTCTTGTCTGTATCCCCTCCAGATGGCAAGTTCTGTAGAGGCAGGGACTGTACCTTCCTTACTCATCTGTTTTGTCTCTGTTACTTAGGAAATTGCCTCCCGTATGATAGAGGGATGGGATACAGGGATAGTACATTATCTGTGGCAGGAGTAGGCATACTTGAATGAATAAATACATAAATACATTGGACACTTCCTGTAGGACAGTCATGGTGATGAGTGATTGCAGTTGTGTCGAGTGGGAGGAAGAGTGATTGGGAGAGTAAAACTATGCCAGTGACCTTCATTCCGCTCATGTAGGATAGATGCATTGACATCACTTTCACAGGTCTTTGATGATTTTAAGAAATCTTGCAGCATTACTTGTTTGAGGGTTCTGGAGAAAAAAAATGTCTACAAACAAGTCAAAATACGCTGTTCTTCATTGTCTCTCTCTATAGATGTGATTAAAAAGATATATGTGTAAAGGTCGGGCATGGTGGCTCACACCTGTAATCCAAGCACTTTGGGAGGCTGAGATGGGAGGATCACTTGAACCCAGGAGTTCAAGACCAGCCTGGGCAACATAGCGAGACCTCGTCTCGGTAAAAATAAAAATAAAGGTATATATGTAACCAGCAGTTCCTTATATACCACAGACAGTCTTGCCTACTTCACAACATTATTTACCTTCTCACATATTTGTCTTACTCCTCTTCATTATGCTATAACATAAAGGTCTCTGGCTGTTTCACTCCTTTTGAGGAGGCCCTAGTATTTAACAGAATACCTCAAAGATAGGAGACACTCAACAGATGCTTGTGTTCAAAGCTTGGGTGTTGCTGGCACCTTCTGAAGGTGAAGCGTTATTCTGGTTAGTTTACTTTGCCTTACCTCATGGCAACTGGCAGCATGCTGCTAAGATGTATACTTTGCCTTACCTCATGGCAACTGGCAGCATGCTGCTAAGATGTTGTGTTGAGATGATAGTTAATTGAAAGATTTGTCTGCATAATTGAAAGCTTTGACTCTCTCTACTGAGTTCACAGGACTGTGCTAACTCTGCTAATTAGTCATTATCTTTTCTTGTTTTGCAAGATACCACACTAAGGAGCTCACAAGTAGAATTTTTAAAAACTGAAGGGTCAATTAGGCAAACAACTTACTGACAAGGACATTTAAAAGATGATCAAATCCAGTGAGTTGTATCTGTCTCTTCAGTCAGAACATAAACTATCAGTGAAATTAAAAAAAAATTATACATATACTAGAAAATGAAGATGGGATTCCTAGATTTCCAGATCCTTGGATGAAATGTGAGGAGTTACTGTGATTGTCAACATGGCATAGATCCATAGTTCCAGAAGGTAATTAGGTTAGCACTTTTTGAAATAGACTTTAATTGGACTGAGTTGGACACACAAAATGGAAAAATCATAAAATATACTGTTTTAAACTGGATAGAAGTTTATTTCTGTCACATGTGAAAGACGATCAGAAGTAGACAATCCAGACAGGTTTTAGTGACCCACCAAGATCATACAGTTTGGTGGCATTAAGGACCTTAAGTCCATTATCTGAGAGAAGATGGTAACAGCACCTACCTCCTTGGACTAAGAGGAGGCCATGATAGAAAACACGTAAAGTACTTGGGAACCCCGGCACAGAAAAAGTGCTCAGCAGGTGTTACTTGTTGGTGTGGGGAGCCACAGGTTACTACTCAAGTGAGGGCATTAATAAATGAGTAACTGACATGCTGGTTACTCACATGGAGAAAGGATGAGGGGTGTTCTGAGACAATGTAATGAGGTTCCCAACCTAGTCTAGGGGACTCCGGGACACTCCCCTGAGAAGCAGATGCCCCAGTCATGTCTGAAAGAGGAGTGGGCATAGATGGTGTCTGGCAGGGACTGGCTCATCACAGAGAACCCACCCATCCTGAATTAGCAGGGGAGGGGCACCGGGAAGGAGCGAAAGGAGGCTGTGGGTCTAGACTTCAAAAGAGAAGGCTGGAGGGAGCAGGGCCAGGGTTAAAAGGACGCGGTAGGGATTTGGTCTTTATCCACCACCAGCGAGAAGAACGTGGAGAAGAGAGATCCTGGGACCCTGTTTGTTCCTAAGCTACTGCCCCAGGAGGTGGTTGCGCCCAGAACTGACCGCAGACAGTTTGTCTGATGTGGGGGGTGGGGCCCCAGCCCTTCCAAGAGAGTCACAGTGTGCATTTGATCATCTGTTGCATGTCAGATAACTAGGTGGAAAGGAAATTTATTTTGACTGAGACCTCCTCGCTTACACAAGAATATTTCAACAGCCCTAAACTAGAGGAGTTTGAGATAGTTCAAAAACACTGATATGTGCTTCTAGAAACTGCAACTATCTAAAGCTCCAGTGGCAGGGCCACCTTGGATCCTTGCTCTTGCACTGCCAACATATGCTTAGAGACTCCCCGTCTGACCCCTCAGGCTCTGGGACCTACAGTGAAAGAAAAGTGGGCTCACTCGGGGTCACCAAGCACTACTCACTTGTTTGACAGCAATCTACAGTCACTTAAACCTACATAGGCGCTCAGGTTAGAGCATGTGATTTTCAGAGATAATATGTTGTAGATAAGGAAATCTGTTGCAAGTTCTTATACAGATATGAACACACCTTGTGCATAAAACACAGACATTTATTTTTTCCTCAGTGTTTTCTTCTTCCCACCGTGCCTGGATGATTTTATTTTTCGTTTTTTGTAGAGATGAGGTTTCACTATGCCCAGGCTGGTCTAGAACTCCTGGGTTCAAGCAATCCTCCCGCTTCAGCTTCCCAAAGTGCTGGGATTACAGATGTGATCCACCATGCCCAGCCATTCCTCAATATTTTTGACAAAAAAAAAAAAAAAAAATGTAGAGGAACAAAAAATTTAAAAAGGTTCATTCATAGGACTACAGTGAAAAGCGACATGCTATCAAATAGGTACCTCTGGAGCCTAACCACCCCTGACTTTTACCATAGTTTGTCCTCTAAAATACGAGTAAAAGTGAGGCATTCTACATTTTCTAAGTGCCAAAAAAATTCTCTTCGTGGAGCTCGCCGGGTCTGCAGAACACAGCTCCCTTTGAAGAGGAGAGCCAGCGAGTTCCATTAGCGGGCTTCAATGGCGTTAATAATTCAGAGCGGTGTCTGCATCTCCTTTCAGATGGACATAAGGGTCCTTTTTAACGTGCGACTGAGCAGCAACAGCAGAGAGGACACGGATTGCAGAGGAGGGGAGGCTGGAGACGGCACCTGTCCCACACCAGGGGATGGAAGCTAATTGTGAGGAGCTGTCCCACCACAGCTGCTGCCTTTTGAAAAATGCAAACTGTGTTTTGAGCAAACACATTACTCCCTCGTCGGCATCTGAGAGTCCTGAGGGGGCTGGTTATCCCCTCCTCCCGCCAGTGGCTGCTGCACCTTATCTAACTGGCATGCATGAAAGTCGATTACTTTTTTAATCAGGAAGCTATGGAGACAGGTTTAATTTGTGATTTAATCTTAACTTATGGAAGCATTGACGATAATTAAAAATTATTCTAAAAATTAGAGAAAATCTTCAGCCATGTTTTTATATGTTGTCATGAAGCTATAGAGATGTGGCTTCAAATATTTCTAGCACTTGAACACACAAAGGTGATATTTGTATCGGAATTCAGGTTTTTTGTAGTAATGGAGAATCTGGGAATCAGATTCTGAGTATTTCTGGAAAAGAGATATTTCTCTTGGCACAGAAAGGCTCAGAGGCATCAAGTCAGTGTATGTTCAAGCCACAATCAGAACTGGCTGGACACATGTAAAAATCAACAAGAAATGATGCTTTTTATCATTGTTAAACATCTGTGGAGGGACTATTAGATGTGATACAGTGGTAGAAAATCACCTGATTTGGCATCATCACCACAGTTAAATAAATTAAATTTTAAAAGTGAGCCTCATCATTACTGGGAGAAGGAAGGAAACTGTTCCATACACAGTTATGTCTATCATGTGAGTTAGTTTCGAGACGGCAGAAGCCATACAAAAAGATGGTTGGGTACAAAATTAGGGTGTTTGGTTACCCAGGAGTCAAGATTTGCTGCTTCTACTTAGAGTTATGGAATTTGTTGCAAAGGTCTTCGAATATTGGGGTTCTGAGGTCCCTAAGACTCTTTCAGGGACTCTGCAAAGTCCTCCCTCTTCTAACTACATGTCTGTGGGAAGCCAAATTGTCTTCACATATTTCAATCCAAGCATCACGTCACAACACAATGAGCAGAAGCAGATGTGGAAACTTAGCTGTCTTTTATTCAGTAGAAATTACAGATGTTTGCAAACATGCAAAAGAATGGCACTCTTTAGTCATTGTTTTTGTTTTTAGAAAATGATTATTTTTTCATAAGATTATGTTATTTATGTCAGCATGTAATGGGTTTGTTATTTTAATGAGTTAAATAAGTCTTAAGAAAATTGATCAGTTTTAATTTCTAATACTGTAAATATAGAGAAACATAAATATATAAACAGAATGCTTTTTGGAGTTCTCATCAATGTAGAAGAGTGTAAAGGATATCTATCACCTCACACCGGTTCAAATGGTTTTTATGTGTATATACAAGAAAAGACAAAAAATGCTGGTGAGGATATGGAAAAAAGGGAACCCTTGTACACTGTTGGTGGGGATGTAAATTAGTATAATCATTATGGAAAATAGTATGAGGGATCCTCAAAAAACTAAAAGAGTCCAGCAATTCTCCTCCCGGGTATATAGCCAAAGGGAAAGAAATCAGTACATTGAAGAGATATCTGTACATCTACGTTCACTGTCGCATTACTTGCAACAACCAAGATAAAGAATCAACCCATAGCCACCAACAAATGAGCAGATAAAGAATCAAGCTCTCCATCAGGGGTTGAATATATACAGAAAATATGGCCTATATACACAATGGAATACTATTCGGTCCTGAAAAAGACCAAAATTTTGTCATTTTCAACAGTATGGGTGAACCTGGAGGACATCATGCTTAGTGAAATGAGCCAGGCACCAAAAGACAAATATTGCACGATCTCACCTAGATGTGGAATCTAAAAAAATCAAACTCATGAGAGCCCAGAGTAGAATGGTGGTTGGGGGACTGGGGCAGGGAGGAAACAGAATGGGGAGGTGCTAGCTAAAAGGCACAAAGTTTTGTTTGACAGGAGGAATAAATTCTGGAAATCTACTGTACATCCTGATGACTATAATAATAATGTATAGTATACTTAAAAATCACTAAGAGACGATTTTAAATGTTATTTACAAAATGTTATTACAAAGATGATTAGCATGTGAGGTGATATAATATTAATTAGCTTGATTTAATCATTCCACAATGTATGCATATGTCAAGACATCACGTTGTATACCATAAGTATATATAACTTCTCATTTTTCCATTAAAAATGAAGGCTGGGCATGGTGGCTCAGCCTGTAATCCCAGCACTTTGGGAGGCCAAGGTGAGAGGATTGTCTGAGCCCAGGAGTTTGAGACCAGCCTGGGCAACTTGATGAGACCTCTTCTCTACAATAAATCACAAAAACTAGCCGGATGTGGTGGTGTGCGTCTGTAGTTCCAGCTACTTGGAAGGCTGAGGAGGAAGGACTACCTAAGCCCAACAGGTCGAGGCTGAAGTGGCCATGAGAGTGCTACTGTACTCCAGCCTGGGCGACAGAGTGAGACTCCAACTCAGAAAAAAAAAAATTAGTAGAACGATAAATCTGGATAAATCATATACAATTCTTCATACAATTTCTAAGATTTTTCCGTAATTCTGAAATTATTTCAAAATAAAATGGAAGGAAATAAGATATTTTTGTTTAATGATTAAAGAACAGAGAGTGCAAAGCTGGAGCTTAAATTTAAAAAGTTTGAGACCTGCTGTTTTAGGTATTTCACTCCTAGAAATGGAGACAGCACCAGGTAAAAATACAGTAAAAGCTGTGTATTTAGGCTGTGCATGGTGGCTCATGCCTGTAATTCCAGCACTCCGGGAGGCCGAGTTGAGAGGATTGCCTGAGCCCAGAAGTTCGAGACTAGCGTGGACAGCATAGTGAGACCTCATCTCTACAAAATAAATAAATAAATAAATAAATAAATAAATAAATAGCCAGGCTTGGTTGTGTGTGCTTGTAGTCTTAGCTACTCGGGAGACTGAGACAGGAAGATTGCTTGAGCCCAGGAATCTGAGGCTGCAGTGACATCTAATCATGCCGTAGCACTCCAGCCTGGAGAACAGAGTGAGACCCTGACAAAAAACAAAAACAAAAGCAAACTGTGTGACTGTATGTTTGGCCTTGTGGAAAGAACCGGAAACCTGAGAATGCAGTGTGTCTCAGAAGGGTTTATTCCCACGGTACTCCCGAGCAACAGGACTTCATCGCCCCTCCACATCCTGAAGTATTTAAAGCGTTTTTGCTGTATTTTATGAAATGTTTAAAGTGTTTGCAGTGTATTCGATAAGACCTAAGTTTGTATCTAAAATGTAAAACTCCATTTTGTGGCTTTTCTCCATGTTGTTAACTTGTTATTAAACTTCTGTGTGGCTGATGCAAGAATTTTAAAATTTTGCTCCTAAACAACCCTCATAGCCCTGCACCCCACCCAGTGCTCTAATGGTTTCCCCCTTATCTGAGTATCCTGTGTGCCCCCTTATCTAAGTATGCTGTGTGCCCCCTTATCTAAGTGTACTATGTATCAAACTCCAGAACATGTGTTCATGTGTTTATCTCTGTAATGACTCCGTTTCCCAACTACTTTTGCCTATAAAGACTCCCCGCAATTTTCACTCATTGTCGAGAGTCTGGGAGGCATGAGCCCCTTCTCGACCGCCAGCTTTAATAAAGGACTTACTTATTAATTTGACTTTTAATTGGGCTGGTGATCTGATTTCTAGCAACTTGAGTAGAACAATCCCTTTTAGGAAGTTTGTGTCTTAGCTTTCCTTTATTATGACTTTCATTGTTCCTTCTGTTCCTAATATAGACATCATGGAATATATTGTTTAGGCAAGAAAACTTTTGAGTTAAAATGGTATTATTAATAACTACAGCCTGGATGCAGTGGCACACACCTGTAATTCCCAGCACTTTGGGATGCCCAGGTGGAGGACTGGTAAAGACCAGGAGCTCCAGACAAGCCTAGGCAACATAGTGAGACCTCTTGGCAACCAAAAAAAAAAAAAAAAAAAAATATATATATATATATATATATTAGCCAGGCATGATGAAGTGCTCCTGTAGTCTGAGCTACTTGGGAGGCTAAGACAGAAGGATTGCTTGAGCCCAGGAGGTCGAAGTTGAGGTTAGCCATGATTGTGCCACTGTACTCCACCCTGGGCAACTGGAATAAGACCTGAATCAAAAGATAAACAAACAAACAATTAAATAATTACAGCAGAACAGCAGTCTTCCCTGAGAGCAGAACTGTTGGGTCAAAGGACATGAAAACTCTTTTAGTTTCTATTCACTCATGATTCTACTGGATATTAACACCAGTGATTACATTAGCCCAGATTTGATTAGGTTTCAACAGTGCAGTTCTGTATTTGATCACTAACACATTTTGCTTTGTAAAGCTAAGTTCTGAAATTAGAGCATCTGGTTCAGATGGCAGTAGGTATGTTCAATGCAAAGAGTCACTGTGAAATCTTGAAATTCTGAATTTTGTACTATGAATGGTTAAGTGTGTGCTTAGATGGCAGCATCCTCCTGCATGGAAGACTAGGGTTGATTAAGTTTACTTGATTAGATTTAGACGGCACAATCTTTGGGGTGGAGCCTATGATCTGATTGACTGGAGGCTGTGTCCCAGGTAGTATAAAAGACCAGATGTTTGTGTTGAGACTCAGAGAGGATCCCAGGTCGAGTTGCAGACTTCAGACCTTCAAGACCTCCATTGGAAGTCACCACGCCAAGGTAGGTTGCCCCTCTGCCGGGGCTATTTTCAGGGCTCCATTTCTTTCTCTTTGACTACAACTTGTTTTTCCAATGCCTTTATCTTTGGATTTTAGAAGCGAATCAGCCAATTTTGTCCTGCCTCAGGGAACTTTCTGCACCTTTCTCTCTAGCATCACCATTTGAATTTTTACATAAGAGGTTTCTAAGAGTGCTTTAAGGCATTTCATCTAATGATACCTTGTCCATAAAATGCATTCTATTATGGGTGGCTCATTCGCTTTCAGTGGATTTTGCTAATTTTACTCACATGTGGTTGTATTGTTCTGAAGTTCTGAGCGTTCCTTAGAGTTACTTTTCTGTGATGACTGCAGGAGAATTGGCTTTATCTCATGATTAAACTTGGATGTGGGAATTCTTTTTCCTGAACTGCAGGTGACCTACACAAAATACTGATTGGGGTGGAGACTGAACTCCTGGATCCTCTAACACACCCAACTGGGCTTGGCTGCCAGAGGAGAAGCTTTGGTCACAGCACTTGACGTCTCCAGACAAGGTAAGGTGTCCTGTGAAAAGATACTCTCTGTCTTTCTTTTTAATTTTGGTTCAAGGTCTTACTCTGTCACCCAGGCTGGAGTGCAGTGGCAGGATCACAGCTCCCTGCCGTCTTGACCTCCTGGGCTCAGAGATCCTTGTACCCCAGCCTCCCAAGTAGCGGGGACTACAGGTGTGTGCCACTCTTTTTTTTTTTTTGGCAGTAAGAGGTCTCATTATGATGCCCACGTTGGTCTCGAATTCCTAGGCTCAAGTAATCCTCCTGCCTGGGCCTCCCAAAGTGCTGGGATGATAGGCATGAGTCACCACATATGCCATCTACCATCCTATTTCTGTCCTGCAATTACCTAGAATTTCGATAGTTTTGGATCATTTTTTTCACAGATGATTAAACATGACTGATTCTAGTGATTTAGTGTCACTTTCATTCATAAACTTCAGAAATACTTACTGTTTAATTTTTGTTATGTGTTAATGTATTAATAGATCGCTTTTATTTTTTGAATGATCACAATATAATTATTACATCTGTTATTTAACTTTGGCTTCAGATTATTGAAGAGCAGATTGTGTTGAGGGCTCCTGCTTCTCCCAGAAACGAATCCAAGATCATTTCAGCTCATTTTCCTGCCAGAGAGGGACCCCCAGCGACTATGACCGAGAGTCTGCCGGAGGAGGCGACCTGCCCAGTCTGCCTGGACTTGTTCTCCAAACCCACTTCGCTCTCCTGCGCACACGTCTTCTGCTCTGAATGCATCCAGAAATGGATGCAAAACCAGGAAGACAGGAATATGAGATGCCCCTTCTGCCGAGCAACCGTGGAGACGCCTCCCTGGGATGAATGGCAGACCAGGGGCCTGACGCTGCTCATTCGGCAGCACAGAGCCCGTCTTGAGTCCAACCTGCACCTGAGACCTCAGCTTCAGCGCTTCCGGGAGGATGTCACCCTGGACGCAGCCACCGCCAGTCCCCGCCTTGTCCTCTCCCGGGATCTTCGGAGCGTCCAGGGTGGGATGATGCACCACGCCCTCACTGAAGATTCCCAGAGATTCAACCATCTGGCCTGCGTCCTGGGCACGCCTAGCTTCTCCTCGGGCCGGCATTACTGGGAGGTCGACGTGGGAGAGGCGCGGGCGTGGTCTCTGGGTGTCTGCAAGGAGTCCGTCGGCAGGAAGAGGAAGGGCGATGTGTCCTCTGAGCATGGCTTCTGGATCATCAGCTCCAAGGCAGGAGCACTCCGTGCTCATTTCAGCCCAGAAGGAATTCCTGCAAGCTCTCGCCTTCGCCGTGTGGGAATTTTCCTGGATGCTGAGATGGAAGAACTCAAGTTCTTTGATGTTGAAAATGATGCCCTCATTCATACAGACAGTTCTCTCTCCTTCCTGGAGCCTTTGCGTCCTTTCTTCTGTCTTGAGCTGTTGGAAGGTGAGAGTGGTGCTTCCCTGAGCATCTGCCCGTGAGAAATTCAGCCCTCCCAGAAGCCTTCTAGGGTGAAAGAGACTTTTGCCTGAGAAAGATGAAAAGGCAGAGGAAGAGAGAATGTAATGTTAATTTTTAAAGTAGATTTTGTAGCAAAACAATTTCATAGATTTTTTTTTGAGTAACTTTTGTAGACTTTGTAGGTAAACTTTCTAGTTTCTAAATAAATGAGGAAAATTATGTCAATCAAATAGCTGTGCTGATTAGAGATTTTCTTTTTAAATTTTCTTCGAAATACAACTGTTTAAAGCTTCCTGAAGCCCAAATGACTTTGACCAAGTATATTGTGAATGATATTTCATGCTCTGATGGTGATTGCCTTTTGCCCATTTCAATTACTGGTCCATGGCAGGCAGCTTCACTTGCAAAAGTCCCAGAACCTTCTAACAGAGGAAAGAACATCTCCCATGAGCCCAAGCGATGAGCCACTGCTGCCGGGTTAGGATTTGTAAGATTTTTTTCAACTTTGTTAACTTGTGAGCATAAATTCATCAAAAACTGTTCTCACAGTTGCTCTTGGATTGATTTCTTAGCTGTAGAACTTATGTTTTCTCGCAATTAAATTTATAGAATTGAAAGGATGTGTGTGTGCTTATGTCTCGCTTGGACCACTGCTCCCATCCTGGCTGAAGTTGGCACCCCTCCCCCATCACACCCACATTTCCTCACACTGGGACTTCCCACAACCCACCCTTACACTCTCATGATGGCTCCTTTCCCAACATGCAAGTCCCTTAGGCTTGTTTTTTTTTCTGATTTACTCAGCCACTTCTGAGATGACATCTGGCCAGGCCCAGTGGCGGATGCCTATAATTCCAGCACTCTGGGAATCTGAGGCAGGAGGGTTTCTTTATCCCGGGAGTTTGAGCCCAACCTGGGCAGCACAGTGAGATGTCCACCTCTAAAAGGATGACATTTTTTCCATAGGGATGGATTGGCCATGTCTTGGAATCTGCCTTTAACTTCCTTGCCAAAGACATTCAGAATTGTGGTCTCCCTCCCTTTCCAGTCCCGTGGGTTAGGAGAGACAGCCTGCTTTCTTCTTCCTGACTCTCCCTCCATCCATACAATTTATTTCAGAAGACTCCTTGCTTTTCACTGACACACAAGTAAAAGAGTATGAGTAAGTTGTGCCCTGGTTTTCTTTTTTCACGGAAAATTTCAAACACATACAAAAACAGAATACCTGTCACTTATCTTCAACAGTAGCCACAAATGGCCAACCCCTCTCCCAGTGCTATCTAAGAGCAAATCTTACATATAATTTCAGTTCATTTATAAATGCTCAGTAAATATCTCTAAATGAGAAGTACTTAGGACAATGTAAGTAGGATACTGGTGTCATACATAAAAAAATGAATGATTTCTTAATATCGAATATTCGGTCATCATTTGCCATGCTCCTTTTTGCCTCAGCTTTATGGTTTCACATTAAGGAGCTCCAGCTATTTTTAACAGGTCCAAGGGCTGTTTGTTTACATACGAGTCCCTGTGTTTTTTGTATCAAGATTTCCAACCTCAAAATAGGCAGGCACTTTTTTTCTAGTTTTCTTTGTCTTAAGAAACCATCCAGAGCTTTCTCACTTCCCACCCCAATCGCCCATCAATACCCCACCCTAAAGCCTGCCTGGGCATTTGGGTATCCTGCACAGCCACTAAGGTACAGCTTGTTTTAAGGGCACAAATGATCTTAGAATTCCAGCTTTCAGGTTTGTATCCCCCAGAGGGATTTTCTGCATTCTGATACATGTGATTTCAGCAATGTCTCAGTTCAAAGGCTTCTTCACCTGGTTCTGGAGTAGCAGTGCCTAAAGATTTGTTCTTTATACATTTCCTCAGTAATCAGGGAGTCATTTCGAGGCTTACTGGCCAGATCCATTCTTCACTGAAACTGTGGGCTTCAGTGTGGGCAGACCAGCTAGGGGCAGGAGTTCTTCCTCTACAAGCAAAGATATCCCTTTTGAATAAACCGTATTTGAGAACATAGGTGTGTGGATAATTATACACATCAATAGCAAGGTGAAAATGAACCTATACTTCTTAGGAGAATGATTTAAGTGTCAAAGATTAACAAAGGCTTTTTGAAAAATTGAAAATGTCTTGCAAAAAGTGTCCTGTTTATGGTTTGCCATCAAAGTTAGCCAAAAATAAGGATTGGAGGTTTCACACAATTATGTTAGAAAAATTACTTGGTTCAGTCATTCAGTTGAAGAAGTTGTGTTTAGTTGCAATGATCATCTAATTTTTGCTACACATAATGTAAAATTAATGAACTTGAATTAATCTTATTTCTTTAAAATGACATTTCAAACAAAGGTTTTATCATTTTTTTCTAGGAAAACATTTTCCTCTTTTACAGATTCCCTTGGGTTTTCCAGGTATAGGATCATAGTGTAAACAAAGAGGGATAGCTTAATTTTCTCTTTTCCTATTTTGAGACCACTTATTTCCTTCTCTTGACTGATTGTTGTAGCTAGGACTTGCCACATCATATTGAACAGGAGAATGGACACTCTTGTTTTGTTTCAGTTTTCAGGGTAATGCTTCCAATTTCTGTCCATTTAGCAATATGTTAGCTGTGGGTTTAATCACAGATGGCTCTGACTGTTTTGAAGTATGTTCCCTCTATGCCTAGGTGTTCAAGGGTTTTTATCAAAAAGGATGCTGGATTTTGTTGAAAGCCTTTTCTGTGTCTAATGATATAATTATGTGGTTCTTGCTTTTACTTCTGTTGATGTATTTAACTACATTTATGGTCTTGCAGATGTTGAACCAGCCCTGCATCCCAGGGATGAAACCTACTTAGTCATGGTGGATAATTCTTGAGATGTGTTGTTGGATCCAATTTGCTAGAATCTTGTTCAGAATTTTTGCATCTATGTCCATCAGGGATATTGGCCTGTAGTTCTCTTTCTTTGTTGGGTCTTTGCCTGGTGTGGGTATCAGTGTGATGCTAGCTTCATAAAATGATTTGGAGAAAGTTCTATCTTTCTTGATTGCCTGGAATACTTTCAATCGGATTGGTAACAGCTCCTCCTTGTATGTTTTGTAGAATTCTGCAGGAAAGCCACATGGTCTAGGGCTTTTTTTTTTGGTAAGTAGTTTTCTTACAATGGAGTCAATTTCCCAGGTTGTTATTGGTCTATTTAGGGTCTTAATTTCTTCTTGTTTCATTCTTAGGAGGTTGTGTGATGTCAGAAAGTCCTTTATATCATTTAGTTTTTCAAGTTTGTTTCCATACAGGTGTGCATAATAATCTCTGATAATCTTTTTTTATTTCTTCAGGGTTAGTTATGACTTGATCTGTGCATTTCTCATTGTGTTTATTTGGGCTTTCTCTCTCTTTTTCTTGGTCAATATGGCTAGGGTTCCATCACTTGTTTATTATTTCTGTGATTTTTTTGTCTTCTATATCCTGTATTTGGACTTTTACTTTGGTGATCTGGATTCTTCTGGTGAAGTTAGGGCTTTGGTGGTCTTGCCTTTTCAGCTTTCTTAGGTGATTTGTAAGGCTGTTAACTTGTGATCTTTCTATGTACTTGATGTGTGTGTGTGTGTGTGTGTGTGTGTGTGTGTGTGTAGAGTTATAAATTTCCCTCTTACTACTGATTTCATGGCATCCCAGAAGTTTTTGTAAGATGTGTCTTTGTTTTCATTTGTTTCTAAGAATCTTTTAATTTCTGTTTTGATTTCTGTGTTGATCAAGGAGCTGTTCAGCATTGTGTTGTTTAGTGTCCATGTCTTTGTGTGTTTTGTGGGACTCTTGTTGGTGATAATATTTATTTTTATCCCACTGTGGGTACATGGTAGTATTTTGATCTTATGAAATACGTTTATGCTTGATTTATGACTGAGGAGGTGGTTGTTCTTGGAGTATGTTCCATGTGGTTATAAGTAGAATGTATATTCCGTGGTTGTTGGGTGATGTTCTGCAGGTATCTATTAAGCCTATTCAGTCAAGCATCAAGTTGAGTTTCCAGATCTCCTTATTTATTTTTTCCTTGATGATCTATCTAGAGTTGTTAATGGGATAATTAAGTTCTCAGTTATGTTAGTGTTAGAGTCAATATCTTTTTTTATTTTATTCAGTAGTTACTTTTTAAAACCTGGTGATCCTGTGTTGGGTACATATATATTTATAATGGATATTTCTTGTTGATGGATTGAAACTTTTATCATTATGTAATGTCCTTCTGTGTGTTTTAAAATTTTGATAGTTTGAAGGTTGTTTTGTATAATATTAAAATTGTAACTCCTACCTTTTTAAATTTTCTATTTGCCTAAAAGTTTGTGTTCTATCATCTAACTTTGAATGTGTGGGTGTCCTTTGTACTGAGATGCATTTCCTGAAGGCAGCATATGGTTGGGTCATGCTTCTTTGTACAGTTTGCCTGTCTATGTCTTTTCAGTGGTACATTTAGTCCATCCACATTCAGGCTGATTATTAAAATGTGAGAGTTGATCCCTGTAATGAGGCTCTTATAAAGGTTTTGTTTGTTTGTTTGTTTTTAACTTTTGGGTTGATATATGTGTGTGTTTTAATTTTACAGTCATGATGAATTCTCTGTTGGTTCTCTGTTTTCCCGTTTCTTAAACAGTGCATGGTTGATCTTTTTTTTCTTTCTTCTGCGCTTAATAACTTCCTAAGTGTCTCCTGTAAAGCTGATATGGAAGCAGCATAAATGCTTAGGAATTGGATATCTGGGAATAATTTTAATTCTCCATCACTGATGAAACTTAAGTGAGTAGAAAATTCTTGGTTGGAATTGTTTATCTTTGAGAAGTTTGAAGGTTGGACTCTATTTCATTCTAGCCTGTAGTATTTCTTTCTTTGTTTTTTTTTTTTTGAGTTGGAGTCTCACTCTGTCACCTAGACTGGAGTGCAGTGGCATGCTCTGGACTAGTGCAACCTTGCCCAGCTGGGCTCCAACGATCCTTCTACCTCAGCCTTCCAAGTAGCCAGAACTACAGGTGCATACTACCATGCCTGGCTAGTTTTTGATTTGTTGTAGAGACGAGGTCTCGCCAAGTTGCCTGGGTGGGTCTTGAACCTGCGGGCTCTGGCAATCCACTTGCCTCGGTCTTCCAAAGTGTTGGGATTACAGGTTGAGCCACCGAGTCCGACAGCCTGTAGTATTTCTGTAGATGTCTGCCACTATTCTAATCATCTTCCCCAGTAGGTAGTCTGACCTTTCTTCCTCGCTGCCTTTAGGATTTTTTCTTTTATACTTTCTTTGTGTAAGCAAATTACTATGAGTCTGGGAGGTGGTTTTTCATTTGATGCATTGCAGGGTTTTTCTGAATCTCTAGTATTTGGATGGTCATGTCTCTGATAAGATGAAGGAAGTTTTCTTGGATGACCTCATGAAACGTTTGTTCCAAGTTGTTCTCTGTCTCCTTTTCAGGCATAAGTTTGGCCTCCTAATGTAATTGCACATCTCTTGGAGGCTTTGTTTTGTCTCTTTAAACTTTCTTTCTATTTTGTATTTCGGTCTTCAAGCTCTGAGATTCTTTCTTCTGCTTGGTTAATTCTGCTTTCCATGCTTGCCAGTTTATTTCATGGACAGTTTCTTTTATGGCCAACATCTCTGTAATTAATTCTTTCATTTTTTCCTCTTACCTTTCTTGATTCTTATTCATCCTCTTTGTCCATTCTTTGATCTCTGCATTTGTGATCACTGCCTGATGGTGGAGGTTGGCGGGGGGGGCATATTACATCAATAAGGGTACCTGATCCTAAACCTGGTGAAGTGAGCACCAACGGGAGGCCCAAACTTCACCTGTATGTTGACCACAAATGTACCTGTCGTGAATTGTACTCCACATCTTTAAATAATATAATAATAATTTTAAAAGTATTTCAAGTTCTGAATGAAAAAAGGAAAAAATTCCTCTTCAAAGTAAACTTTTAAAAATAAACATTTATAATTATTCATATGATATATGCATATTTTAAGTTTTTTGTGCTTTACATTTTTATTTAGCCTTTAATAAAGGCATGGAGACAATATTTTAAAATGGCACATTGTGAAGCTTCTTTCTGATACTCTTTATTTACTCATTTGCCCCCACCTTTTAAAAAAGCTATTCATTTATTTATTTAGTTTTATTTTTTTTTGAGTCAGAGTCTCACTCTGTCATCCAGATTGGAGTGCAGTGGCATGATAATGGCTACTGCAGCCTTGCTCTGCTGGGCTAGGTGATCCTTTTGTCTCAATTTCCCAAGTATCTAGGACTACAGGTATGCTACCACTATGCCTGGCTAATTTTTTAATTTTTGTTTTGTAGAAACGAGGTCTTGCAATGTTGTCCAGGTTGGTCTTGAACCTCTGGGCTCAAGCAATCCTCCCACTTTGGCCTCCCAAAGAGCAGAGGTGTGAGCCACCATACCTGGCTTCATTCTCCCTTAAAACACTTCCTGTTCCTGATTGTTTGGGGATTCTTTCATAGGTATCCTATGTGTATATGTATATATTTCACTTAACTGTTAATTCAGTGCTGTATAAACATGGTTAATCACTTGAGAATATTTATAAAGAATGACCTTAAACAATCTTTTTCTAATACTCAGATAATGAAGACGTCTGTATTTTGTTTGTCAATTTAGACAATTTTGTGAAAACAATTCTCAATCAGATTTATAGGTGTAAATTTTCCTTAAAGTTTTCCTAGAAAGTCATTGGTACCTCTCATTACAAAATGCATGACATCATGGCTCTCCTTAAAGAACTGCTAGAAGATCTAATTACTACAAAATATTAGTAAAAACAGGTTGACCTCAGACCTAAATCATTCATAAGAAATGATTTTATTTTTTAAGCATGATTGTTGGGTATCATAAAAATTATATTTTGATAAAACTTTTAGGAAAGCTGAAATGAGAGATTCATTATGGGACATTGACTGATCTTAGGCCTTCATGAGGTCTGGAAGGCAAGCAGGAAGCCAGTGATATGCTGCTTTAACATGCACAAGGTAAGAATCCAAGATGTGACCAAATACGGAAATCCAGCAATAGGCAGAGCAGGTGATCAGGAGTCAGGTGTTAAGAAAAACAGGGTGAAAGCTTATCCCCAAAACTGTTGATACTTTATAAACTTGGCTTGGATGATGATCTACCGGGAAAGGCAGATGAAGAGGTGGCCTTTGGTTTATAAATAATCAGCACAGGCCTAGAAATTCTTGGCAGCCTGAAAAGGATTTTAATCTATAAGGATGGTTTTAAAGGCATGTCTACTCATCCTTTGTGTCAGCAATAACTTAATCAAATTAGTGAACAAAAATAATAGAACCTAGATCATTCTTTCTCCTGATTCAAGCAGACCAGAAGATCTTTATAGTTACCACCACAACTGTTTATTTATTCATACATTTTATTTTGCACAACTTACAATGTTGTCCTCCTCAGATACAACAATGAATCTAATGGTTGACTTCTCAAGATAAGAGCCAAATACAGATTTCAAAAACAGATTTGATCAAACAACTCTTCTTCTCATCAAGATTTATTAAGTTTAAAATAAGTTATACTCCCTTAAGGTTGCAAATTGATGACAATTATATAAATAAGCCTAAGCAGTGACTCCTATACATCTTTAAAAAACATATCTACTTTTGCTTTTGATAATTACTGAAGGTCCATTTGAGCTTTTCTTTTCTTTCTCTCAATCTCCGCCTCTTCCTTCTTCTGATAATGCGGGCAGAGAGGATGAGCCAATAACTCTTGACCTTCACAAACTTCAGCAGGCTATAAAAAAATAAGGTACTTGTTCCTTTTGTCTAGATTGTTTGAAACATTCCTGTATTTTCTCATATTGGCACACTTTTGCTTCAAATGCATCCTAGGGTAGTTGGAGAACAGGAAGGGATGGGATTTCCCCAGTCAGTGAGTCAGGTAGAAACCAAGAGCTGAATGTGGATTAATTCAGAGCTAAGGACAGCAGCATTTCTCGTCAACTGGAACAGAGCCCTGCTGGAAAGAAGCATGAATATGAGTGATATGCTCCAGAGGTTTGGAGTGATGTGATCCTCAGTGTTGTAACCGCCACCTCCCTCCTCATCCTTTCCAATGACCCAAGGAGTGTCTACTGTGGGAAGGTCTTTTACGTCTGATGACTTCAGCCATTCACCCACATGTCCTGTGTCCTCCCTGATGAACCCCTTCACCTCTGGCTGCCATTACTGGGAGACAAGAGGAGGACAGAATGGGTTCTGAGGGTCGGTGGGCATGTGTTCACAGAAGTGGAGAGGACGGTCAGTCCTCCGAGGACACCAGTTTCTATGCACAGGCTGGGCTTCCTGCCAGCCCTTTCTTCCTGTGATGCTTCATTTTAGGTGTCAATTTGACAGGATTAAGAAATAGCATTGTTCTTTTTGTCTGTGAGGGTGTGTCCATTGATGAATCTGGGACTGAGCCCACAGGAGGAAGAGCCACCCTAAAATCCACCATCCAATCAGCTGGGTGCCTACATGAACCAAAAGGCAGACGAAAGGTGAGTTCACTCTTCCTCTTGAAGCTAGGATATTCTTTTTTTCCAGTCTTTGAACATCAGAATTCTAGGTTCTCTGGCTTTTAGACTCTGGCTTTTAGACTTTTGCAAGCAGTCTTCTGGGTCCTCAGATCTTTGACTTCAGGTGGAGAGTTTATACTATTGGCTTCCCTGTTCTGAGGTCTTCGGATGTGGACAGCCATGCTGCCGGCCTCCCTGGGTCTCCAGCTTGCAGATGGCCTACATGGGACTTCTCAGCCTCCAAAGTTGTATGAGCCAATTTCCCTAATATCCCTTCTCATCTATCTATCTGTCACCTATATGCATACCATTGGCTCTGTCGCTCTGAAGAACCCTGATAATATACCTCTACTATATGGGAATTTTCCTAGATGATGAATTGAGGAAAATGAAGTTTGTGATATTGCCTACACAGTCAGTTCTTTTGCATCTGTGTGTCAGTTCTGTTCTGGTCAGCAGGAGAAGGCAACCGTGAGACAGTGAGACCTTATTGAGTGGTTTCTCTTCTGTCTTGAAAATATCCTGAGGCAGGGCATGGTGGCTCACACCAGTGATCCCTCTTTGGGAGGCTGAGTCAGGAGGATCATTTGAGCACAGGAGTTCCAGACCAGCCTGGGCAACATAGTGACACCTTGTCTGTACAAAGAAAATAAAAAAAATTAGCCAGGCATGGTGGCATGTGCTTGTAGTCTCAGCTACTCGGGAAGCTGAGGCAGGAGGATTGCTTGAGCCCAGGAATCTGAGGCGGCAGTAAACTGTAATCATGCCACTGCACTCCAGCCTGGGAAACAGAATGATAATCTGAATCTAAAAAAAAAAAAAAAAATGGCTGTGCTGCTGTGTGTTTGACATTGTGGAAGAAACTGGAAACCTGAGAATGCAGTTTATCTCAGGAAAAGGAAAAGGGTTTATTCCCATGACACTCCCGAGCAACAGGACTTCTTCTTCCCTTCAAATCCCTTTTAAGAAGTCTGTGTCTTAGCTTTCCTTTATTGTGACTTTTATTGCTCTTTCTGCTCCTAATACAGAAACCATATAATATGTTGTTTAGACAAGGACACTTTTGAATTAAAATGGCATTATTAATAATTACAAGCAGGGTGCGGTGGCTCACACCTGTAATCCCCAGCACTTTGGGATGCCAAGGCAGAGGATTGCTTGAGAACAGAAGTTCCAGACAAGCCTAGGCAACAGAGTGAGACCTCTTCTCTACCAAAATAAAAGCAAAAACCCAAAAACCAAAAGAAAAAAGCAAAAAAATTAGCCAGGCATGATGGCTATTCTGGAGTCCTAGCTAGTCTGGAGGCTGAGGCAGAAGGATGGCTTGAACCCAGGAGGTCGAGGCTGCAGTGAGCCATGATGGTGCCATTGCATTTCAGCCTGGACAACAGGAATGAGACTTGACTCAAAAGATAAATAAATTAGCTAATTTATAATTACAGCAGGATAGCAGGCTTACCTGGCTGCCATCTGTCTCATTCTGTTCAATAAGTATCCCCAAGAGTAGCATTGTTGGGTCGAAGGACATGAAAACTCTTTTATCTTCTACTCAGGAATGATTCTATCAGATATTAACACCAGTGATTGCATTAGCCCAGATTTGATTAGATTTCAGCAGTGCCGTTCTGTATTTGATCACTAACACATTTTGCTTTGTAAAGTTAAGTTCTGAAATTAGAGCATCTTGTTCAGATGGCAGTAGGTTTTCTCAATTCGAAGAGTCACTGTGGAATCTTGAAATTCTGAATTTCGTACTATGAATGGTTAAATTAAGTGTGCTTAGATGGCAGCATCTTCCTGCACGGAAGACTAGGGTTGATTAAGTTTACTTGGTAAGATTTAGACATCACAATCTTTGGGTGGAGCCTATGATCTAGTTGGTTGGAGACTGTGTCTCAGGTAGTACAAAAGATCAGAGTCTTTGTGCTGAGACTCAGAGAGGATCCCAGGTCGAGTTGCAGACTTCAGACCTTCAAGAAAGCCATTGGAAGTCACCACGCCAAGGGGGTTGCCCTTCTGCCTGGGCTGTTTTCAGGGCTCCTTTTCTTTCTCTTTGGCTACAACTTGCTCTCCAATGCCTTTATATTTGGATTTTAGAGGCAAATGAGCCAATTTAGTTATGTGTCAGGGAGCTTTCTTCACTTTCCACACTAACATCACCATTTGAATTTTTACATATGAACTCCAGGTTGCTCTTACAGTCACTGATATTTTTATGTTTTCAGCTTATAATGAATGTGCCATTTAACATTTTTCATTATTTTCTAACATTTCTTAAAGAATTTCCTGGTTTTCACTTTATTTGCCACTTTTAACAGTGGCTGAATTCATAATTTACTGAATTATTTCATTACTATTACCTCAATCATTTATGATAATTTGGAATCATGCTTAACACTGAAAAGCACAACTTGTTATAAATATAACATTTTTTTAAAGATTTTGAGTGCCTTGCTAAATTTTTCATAAAATTGAAATGAATAATGAGGTTTAGGAAAGAGGTTATCTCTTTTGTCGCGCAGGCAGGTACCATCAGCAGGACTGCCTGTTCAGAAGAGAACATTAGGATCCATGTGAGGGATGGTCTGTCCATTATCTTACATGTTATTTCTAGAGTTTAGTTGTGGTTGAGTGCATAGAAGGCTCTCAGTAGGTATTTGCTGGTTGGAGACTGGAAAATGTGGCCAGACTGTGTGCAGTTGGACTAACGCCATCTGCCGGGCAGGCATCAGCAGTGCCCATCACTTCTCTGGCTTGATAATGTTGGCACTGCACTTTTTTATGCCTTGGAGTCTGTAATGCCACCACCACTGAATGTGTGGTCATTTGTTTTGAAGTTTTGAGGATTCCTTAGAGCCACTTTTCTGTGATGACTACAGCAGAATTGGCTTTACACTAGGAGTAAATTGGATGTGGAAATTCTTTTTCCTGAACTGCTGGTGACCTACAGAAAATACTGACTGGGGTGGAGACTGAACTCCCAGATCCTCTAACACACCCAGCTGGGCTTGGCTCCCAGAGGAAAAGCTTTGGTCACAGCATCTGACGTCACCAGACAAGGTAAGCTGCCCTGTGTGAAAAGGCACTCCACTATCCTCTTTCTTTGTTTTCTTTCTTTCTTCTTTTTAATTTGGATTAAAGGTCTCACTCTGTCACCCAGGCTGGAGTGCAGTGGTAGGATCACAGCTTTCTGCACTCTTGACCTCCTGGGCTCAGAGATCCTTGCACCCCAGCCTCCCAAGTAGCTGGGACTACAGGTGTGCGCCATCAGGCCTGGCTAATTTTTTAATTTTTTTGTAGTAAGGAGTCTCATTATGATGCCCAGCTTGGTCTCGAATTCCTGGCCTCAAGCAATTCTCCTGCCTCAGCCTCCCAAAATGCTGGGATGACAGGCATGAGCCACCACATATGCCATCCACCATCCTACTTCTGTCCTGCAATCACCTAGAATTTAGATAGTTTTGGATCGTTTTTCTCATAGCTGATTAAACATGACCGATTCTTGTGATTTAGTGTTGCTTTCATTCATAAACTTCAGAAGTACTGTTTAATTTTTGTTCGGTGTTAATATATTAATAAATAGCTTTTCTTTTTTGAATGATTACACAATATAATTATTACATGGATTATCTAATTTTGGATTCGGATTATTGAAGAGCAGATTGTGTACTGAGGGCTCCTGCTTCTTTCAGAAGCGAATCCAGGATCATTTCAGCTCACTTTCCTGCTAGAGAGGGACCCCCGGCGACTATGGCCGAGAATCTGCAAACTAAGCCGAGATCTGCTTGGACCTGTTCTCCGATCCCATTTTGTTCTCCTGTTCACACATCTTCTGCTCTGATTGCGTCCAGAGATGGATGGAAGAAAAGGAAGATAGGAAAATGAGCTGCCCCTTCTGCCGAGCAGCCGTGAATACGCCTCCCACGGAAGAATGGCAGGTGCGGGACCTGACGAGGCCCATTCGGAGGCACGCCCCCCTCCTGCAGCACAGCCTGCGCCTGAGCCCGAAGCTCCGGCGCGTCCGGGAGGATGTCACCCTGGACGCAGCCCCCGCCAGTCCCCGCCTTGTCCTCTCCCAGGATCTTCGGAGAGTGCAGGGTGGGAAGATGCGCCACGCCCTCGCAGAAGATCCTCGGAGGTTCAACCACCCGGCCTGCGTCCTGGGCACGCGCCGCTTCTTCTCCCGCCGGCGTTACTGGGAGGTCGATGTGGGAGAGGCGCGGGCGTGGTCTCTGGGTGTCTGCCAGGAGTCCGTCGACAGGAAGAGGAAGGGCGATGTGTCCTCTGAGCATGGCTTCTGGATCATCAGCTCCAAGGCAGGAGCACTCCGTGCTCACTCCAGCCCAGAAGGAATTCCTGCAAGCTCTCGCCTTCGCCGTGTGGGAATTTTCCTGGATGCTGAGATGGAAGAACTCAAGTTCTTTGATGTTGAAAACGATGCCCTCATTCATGCACACCGTTCTCTCCCCTCCCTGGGGCCTTTGCGTCCTTTCTTCTGTCTTGAGCTGCCGGAGGAGGGTGAGAGTGGTGTTTCCCTGAGCATCTGCCGTGAGAAATTCAGCCCTTCCAGAGAAGCCTTCTAGGGTGAAAGAGAACTTTCGTTGAGAAAGATGAGATGGTGGAGTGAGACAATGCACTGTAAATTTTTAAAGTCGAGTTTGTAGCAAAACAACTGAACTCAGGAGTTTGAGACCAGCCTGGCAGATGCTGTCATGGCTCTAAAATGTATACAGGGTGCCAAAAAAAAAAAAAAATGTATACACATCTTAAGCATGATGTTGCCCAAAAGATGGCGTTAATCAAATGAATGCTAATGTCACTATGCGACAGGTAGGACAAAGAAAATGGCAGAAGCAGGGTTGAGCAAATGTCATACTACACATTGCTACCATAATTTCATTCAACTTTGAGAAGTAATACATAGATAACATCTCCTAAAATGTGCATACATTTTTTTGGCACCCTCTGTATAGTGGTGCTACACGTGGCCTGGTCTCAGCCTTAACATGACAACTTCTAAGAACCTTCCTGGAGAGACAGCTGGCTCTCCTTTCATGCTCGTTCTCTGGTCTCTTGCTTCATTTCTGCTGCGTGGAATGTAGATACTTGGACAACAAGAACGGGAGGCTGCTTGAGGGCCTAGACGAGCTATGAACCTGAAGGAGCCTGTGTTGCTGAAAGCCACAGGGATCCCTGAGGACTGCGGAGCTGCTTTGACAGCCCCGATCACTCAGCTCTGACTTCACTGATGTGATAAAGAATAAATGATTTTCTTTTCTAAGCCCCTGTTACTTTTGTGTGTTCTTCTTGCCTTGAACTTGCTGGGAAGCAGGAGTGGGAAAGTATGGGTTCTGAGGGTTGGTGGGTATCTGTGTACAGAAGTAGAGAGGATAATCAGTCCCCTGAGGACACCTGTTCCTGTGCACAGACTGGGCTTCCTGTCAGCCCTTACCTCTCATGATGCTTAATTTTAGGTGTTGCTTTGACAGGATTAGGAAATAATTAGCTGGCTAAGCATTACTTCTGGGTGTCTGCGAGGGTGTGTCCATTGGTGAAACTGAACTGGGCCCTGGGGGAAGAGCCACCCTCATATCCACCATGCAATCAGCTGGGTGCCTGCATAGAACCAAAAGGCCAAGGAAAGCACCTTCACTCTCCGCTTAGAGTTAGGATATCCCCTTTCTCCTTTCTTGGACATCAGATTCCAGTTTCTCTAGCTTTTGGATTCTGGAATTTGTGCAAGCAATCCCCTGGGTCCTTCGATTGTTGGCTTCAGGCAGAGTTGATACCATCGGTTTCTCTGTTCTAAGGTCTTCAGACCTGGACAGCCAGTCTCCCTGGGTCTCCAGCTCGCAGATGACCCATTGTGGGACTTCTCAGCCTCCATAGTTATGTGAGCTAATTTCCCTAATATCCCTTCTCTCTCTCTATCTTCCACCTACATACATTCTTTTGGTTCTGTCCCTCTGAAAACCCCTGACAATATACCTCTACTATATGGGAATTTTTCTAGTTGCTGAATTGAGGAAAATGGAGTTCATGATGTTGCCAGTTCTTTTGCATCTGTGCATCGGTTCTGCTCTGGTTAGCAGGAGGAGACAACAATGAGACCCCACTGAGTGGCATCTCTTGGGTCTTGAAAGTATACTGAGGCAGGGCCTATAATCCCAGCACTTTGGGAGATCAAGGCGAGCAGATGGCTTGAGGCCAGGAGTTCAAGACTAACCTGAGCAAGAAAGGGAGATTCCATCTCTGTAAAAGAAGTAAGTGGCCAAGTACAGTGACTCACTCCTGTAATCCCAGCACTTTGGGAGGCTGAGGTGGGAGGATCACTTGAGCCCAAGAGTTCGAGACCAACCTGGGCAACACAGCATGACCTCCACTCAAAAAAATACAAAAATTAGTCAGGCATGATGGTATGCACAGGTAGTCCCAGCTACTCGGGAGGCTGAGGAGGCAAATGGGTTGCATGAGCCCAGGAGGTTGAGGATGCGATCAGCCAGGATCGTACAACTGCACTCCAGCATGGGCAATGGAGTGAGACCTTGTCTCAAAAAAGAAACAAATTTAAAAAAAGAAAGTATACAGAACCTAATGATGCTATGAGTGAAGCAGGTTTTAGACTGTTTTTAGGATGATGGGATAAGCATTGCACACCATGCGGCAAAATCCCAGGGGTCAGATGCTTGGGTGTGGGGAACTGACCAGGATTCCAGGTGGAGCCTCCACCATAGCCTTGCTCATGTCTTGGTCTACTGTCCCCCATCCAGACAGTCTCCTTCTTCCTGCACTGCTCCCAGGCGATGCAGAAAACTGAGTCTCCTTCCAGAAAACCCAAATTCTTACTTTTTATGTAGAGCAAATTAGGTCTCTTCATCTCTGCTTTCCTGGGAAGGAGAAGCTTCTTCGGTCAGTAGTAATTTTAAATCTCCATAACACCCTCCCTACTTTGTATAGCACATCATTTAGGGGCTTACACCTAAAAAATCATTTTCTAAAATCATAAACTAAGGCAGACTGCTTTGATCAAGGTATTTTGTGTTAGCTAAAAAGGTGCTTCTATGGAGGGCTGGTGGAAGGAACCAGGAAGAAAAGTGACAGTGGCTGTGGGTGTTGTATGGGGGAGTGAGCCCAGCCTGGAAAAAGGCCAGTCCTTGTGGAAGAAGGGACTTGAGGCCAACAGGTGAGGTGGGGATGGCTTATGGTGAGTAAGCCATCTCTTTTCTTAGATCTATAAGAGAAACCAAATAATAAATGCTGAAAAGGCAACTGACAAAACGTAACAGTCATTATTGTACAAAATGAACTAAAAAAAAAAGGGATATCTTAACAATGTAAGAGACCATATTAAACCAACACTATAGTTAACAGTAATTAAGAGAGAAAGACAAATAACTGAAATAGACATCAAAACACTTATTGTGTGTTTGTGTGTTTACCGTGTGTCGGGCACTGGACTTACTGCACAACACAAATTATTTCACTTAATCCTCATAAAGGTCACTTGAGGTCTGTATTCTAATGCCCTCGCTTGGGTAATTGGGAAACTGAGGCAAAGGAAGTTTAAATAAGTTGCCTAATTGTTAAGTCCCCTCTCTCTATAAGTCACTGATAGCCAAGGAAGAATCTCAGTAGACTCTGGGTCCAAACAGTTGAACTCAGAATCACAGTCTTCATCATGGGGCAGATGTGGACACTGCGGTGGCCAGCCATCTCCTCTATCCTGGTCCTTGGGCAGCATCTGTCATTGATGATGACACTCCCTCTTTCTAAGTCCAAACGGGGCTCCAAGGACCCAAGAGCACTGAATCACACAGGGTGTGCACACAAGATGTGGGTTATTTGCTGCTGGATTCCAAAGCATCAGGATGAAGAAAAGACTGCTTGCTGCTGTCACCACATTTAACGTTGTTGTCCAAAGAGAGGCCAAGCAAGCGACTTAGAATCAGCACCGTGTTGGGTGTTTTTGCACGGGCTTGAGAGCATCGACTGGGCACACTTCATGTCTTCCCAACTCTGCTCAGTGACATCATGTAGCTTCAAATTGGCCAAGGGGGAGGTGTTTATACTGGCAAATGTTGCAATTAAGACTTGTTTTCCTTTTCTTTTTCATTTTCTTCTTAATTTTCGAGAGCCAATTGCTTAATTTACTTGCACTGTATTGATTTATAAGCTTATGAGAAAGCTAACGACTGGAAAGAGGAGATGGCATTGCCATTACTTAGAAAGCATGTGAGTTCATACATTGAAAACCTCAGAGAGAAGAAAATTCTTTCAGAATTAGTAAGATGTTTGTAAAATCCAGGCCAGGCTCCTTAAAGACAGACAACACTTGGTGTTGGGTAAGGTGCAAGTTGCAATCCTTGGGTCAGACAGTATATATGATTGCTATCATGTGGAGAAGGCTGATGGGTGTCATGGGAGAGAAAGGCAGCATTTTGTGAGGCCTGGCAGTGGTGGAAGACAGCAATCCTGATGCTGCCCCAGGTTCTAAAAGGCCTGATGCCAGCATCCTGACTTCATTGACTCCTTGGCTCAGACATAAGTCACTGTCACATCTTTCTTCTAAATCCCACTTTTTGTGGAAGCAAGTCCAGTGTGGGGTTCCTTTCAGTTCAACCAAAACCAGCTTACCTAACAAAATACTCTGTTTATTTTTATGGAATTTATAAAGGAAAAACCTCTGACTTCCTCTCAGCCCCACCCCACTCTCTTTGCACAGACATTTATGTTTCTGCATGAGGATCAATAGGGCTCTTCTTGTAACATCCTCAGTTCAAACTACTTTTTCAAGTTTTCCGGAACTGTGTGTTTAAATGTAAGGTGACTTATTGATTTGTGGTGCTAAAGGTAATCAATGAAGTTGGGAACAACACTCTGTTGTTAAACAAAGGAACCTGATCTTAAAAATATTGATCTCTGTTGTGATTATAAATGATTGGCAACTGGTCAATCAGTCTCTTTTTCATCAACACTGCACTGAAAATGTTGAGCTTCCTTCTTTCTGGTTCTCATTTCATTTTTGGTAATTAAACTCTCCCTCTCCCTCAGACCTTCTTCCTCACCCAAAGTGCATGTTGGTGACAGCAAATAAGTTCCACCCCAGGCTTTGCTTCTTGAAATTGCATCTAAATATATCTACAGGTGTGAACAAAGGCTTCTGGCTCAAGTTCATGGGCCCAGAGAACATGTTACCTTCTCTTGGAATGATGAGGAAGAAACACCAAAAGGTTGAATTTGTAAGAATTTGAGAATGGCAAGCTGGAAGCATACATTTTAAATAGGCATCTGGAATTCGGAAAATGCTTCTGGGCTCTTTTTGGCAAATAAAGCACAACAAAGAATTCTTCGGCCTAAAACACACACAAAAAAGTACACTGGAGGTAGGACTCATTTTTCTAACAGAGCTTCAGAGATGCTCTAAGTTTGAAGAAAGCCTGTACTGAAAATAGGAGTGGCATTGAGGCATAAATTAAAATACTTGATTAAAGGGGTGGTGTTTACACGATGACTGTCAACTGTAGTCAGTTTTTAAATCCCCCAACTTAAAACCCCCAAATTAATCCTTAAAGAGGTGCCCAGAGTAAGGGCCTCTCCAATGGGATTTGAGCCAGACAGAAGCAGAGTGATTCTTGTGGTAGTTCTAGACGTCCATAGTGGAGCTATGAGGATTTCCACTCTTCTCTCTTCTTTGGATGGAAATACACTAAAGTAAACACCCCTTACTTCAGTTTTATTTGTATTTGTATCCTGGCTGTTGACCCCTTTTATCCATTCCATGGACTTTTTGGCTGTTTTCTAACTATGGGATAAGCAGATATGCTAATAGCAGAGGAAATTCATGTCATATTCCTACTGTTATTAATTTAGTCATTTCATTCATGATATGAACAGATAATCAAAGGTCTTCAGACATTTTTGAAGAAGATGAACATCTTGGAAAAGAAGAACCATGATCATCAAATGAAAGACTTACCCTTGAGCCAGGCATGGTGGTTCACGCCTGTAATTCCAGCTACTTGGGAGGCTTAAGTGAAAGGACCTCTTGAGCCCAGAGTTCAAGACAGCCTAAGCAAAATAGAAAGTCCCTGTCTCTTAAAAAACAAAACAAAACAAAACAAAACACCAAAAAGGAACAAAACTGACCCTTGAATGGGTAGAAGTAATTCAGAAAATATGAATAATAGGCAACCTCCTTGGGTCCCCTCCCACTGTGGAAGTTTTTCTGTCCTCTCAATAAATCCTGCTTTCTCACTTTCGAAAAAGAAAACATGAGTGACATAAAAAAGCAGCACCTTTTTTTTGCTTCCTGTCAAAAATACCTACTGAATGAGAAAAAATTATCAAATTTCTTTTTTTTTGTGACTTTCTAAAGTAATCCATGATAAAGACTAGGTCTGACATATTGGTTTTATTATATAGTAAATTCATTTCATTTAATCCTCTCAAAGTAAATTCATTCAGTTATTCAACAAATGTTTACTGAGTATCAAAGGTACACAAACACAAATTCCTGTTCTTGTAGAGCTTACAACCTAGGGAGGGGACACAAGGAATAAACAAATATTTTAAAAATATATCAGGTGTTGGTAGATATGAAGAAGAAAAATAAAGCAGGAAAGAGGAAAGATATAAGGTGCCATGCAGGACAATATACAGGGTTGAACAGGGTGATCTTTGAAAGCCTCCTGAGGGGGTCACATTCGGGTAATGAACGGAAGGAGATTGAGCAGTCACGTCGTGACCTGGAGAAGAACCTTTTGGGCAGAGAGAATAGCATGCACACAGACCCAGTCAGTACCTTCTTTAAAGTAAATTTTTATTATGTAAAGCTTCAAACATGCACATAATAAAGTATATCATAACCCAAGGCACCTACAAGCCAACCTCAATAATGATAGACGTGTGGACTCAAGATTATTTTGAAGCAAATCACAGACACTATATAATTTCACCTATAAATATTTTACTGCATACACCTCTTAAAGAAACAAATCCTTTAAAAATAATAAAACGATTATTATCACACCCCCAAAAATAATTCCTTAGTAATATCAAATATCCAATGTTTACATCTCCTCAATCATCTTATATACTGTTTCTCTAGTGTGGAGTTTGAGTTGAGATTCAAATAAAGTCCATACATTGCTATTGGCTGATATATCTATAAAACATCTTCTTCAGCTCCTTTCCTTGATATTCTTTTGCTGAGAAAACTGATGATGAAATCTCAGAGTGAGGATTTTGTTGAGTATGCTGCCATGGTCCAAGCGTACTAAATAATGTTATAAAGATTACTAATGAAAGGACTTAAGTGTCAGATGCATTTCAGTTAGTACCTTCTCATCAGGCTTTGTCTTTTGAGGGGATGGGGCGGAGAAGAAAACTCCTTCACTGGGACTTTCTCTCTTTGCCAGACCTGAGTAAAACCCTTGAACTGCAGTGGAATCTGGAAGTTGACTATTTTACCTTCCCAGTCCATGGTAGAAGTAAGAGAAAAGGTGATTTCAAATGCTTTTGAGTTTTAATCCTAGTGTCCACAGTAACAAAACTTATAATGTATCTAAAGATTAATTTAAACACATCATACTCTATGAACAAAGTATATAAAAGAAACCTCAAAATATTTGAAACTAAGCCATACTCATGGCTGGGACAATTTAATATTTTAAATATTCAAGGAACTTGAATAAAAATCTCAGCAAGTTAATGTTTTTCATGTGCATCTCCATCAGCTGATCCCCAAATTTCTATAGGTGAACAAATGTCTATAAATAGCTAAGCTAATTTGGAAAATAAGGAGTCATAAGGGAGCAACAATCTTACCTCAGATTAACATACTATTTGAAGTAACAGAAATGAAAACAATCATACAAACTTGCTAATTGAGCTGTGGAAAATAAATATATTATTTAATAAATAGTGTTGGAAGACTTGGATACAATATTAAGTATGCGATAGGTAGAAATTAGTGGAATATAGAATAAGTACAAAAACTAAGTTAGATAATCAAGTAGATTAAGACATTAACTATGAAAGGTAAAACTGTAAAGCTAAAAGAATAAAATATAGGCGGTTTCTTTGTGATTTGGGATGTAGAAATATTTTAAAATAAATCTGCCAGGTAGAGTGACCTTGGGTCATAAATAAATAAATAAGTAAATAAATCCTTCAAACATGAACTATAGAGGGAAAAACTTGTATTTTACTACATCAAAATGAGTTGTTACCATGCCGGGCATGGTGGTTCATGCATGCAATCCCAACACTTTGGGAGGCCAAAGCAGAAGGATTACTTGAGCCCAGGAGTTTGAGACCAGTTGGGGCAACATAGTGAGACCTTGTTGCTACAAAAAATAAGAAAATTAGCCAGGTGTGGTGGTGCGTGCCTGTAGTTCCATCTACTTGGGAACCTGAGGTGGAGGATCGCCTGTGCCCAGAAGGTCGAGACTGTGGTGAGTCATGATTATGCCACTGTACTTCAGCTTGGATGACAGAGTGAGGCTCCGACTCTAAATAAATAAATAAATAGTTGTTACCTGGCCATTTCCAGATGTCACGGAGTCTGAGAAGGTGGCATTTCAGCTTTCTGGTCAGTGCCTAACAAAGGACAATAAAGGACACCACCGACAAAACTTAGTGATTTAGTTTCTCTTGGAGACAATGAAAAAAAAAGGAGATAAGTGACTGTGTGAGAAGGTCTATAGAATATTTAGTACCAACAGATAATTAATATTTAGAATAGCAAAATAAATTCGTGTAAATAGGTAAGGAAAAATCACAACGGGAAAATGGCAAGGATTATGATTAAGACATATCCTAATGTACAGAGATGAGATGTGTAACTTCATTGGAATCAACAGAATATAAATTAAAATGCAGAGATACTGCTGACTGACGTGACCACAATTAGAAGTTGGATGTCAAATGCTGGGGAGGCTGCAGGGAGGTGGGCAGTCTCAGGCACTGCTGGAGGAGACGTGAACTGAGATGGTCAAGTAAATGGTGGACTGGAATGATCACACAAATGGTCACTAAATACAAAGCAGTATTAGTGGACTTGAGTAATTCTCTGCAGATCCTAAACACAGAAGTTCTCACAAGAGTGTGCCAGGAGGAATTCGTGAGAATGTTTGTCACACCATTATTTGTGGTGGCAAAGAGCCAGGGGATAATTAGGTTAAACGTAGACTACACAGTAGTCATAAGGAATGAACAAAGTAGATATTTAGCTACATGACTGGATCTCTGAAACATAAATTTTGTGGTCTACTACCATTTATGTAAATCAAACACACACAAGCCATAAATTCTATTTTTAAAAGACATTCTCATACACACATATATTAATAAAATATTAAGGGTGGGTTGAAGGTACAAATATTAGATACTTTTGGTTGGGAGCCTACAGAGGGGGAGAGAAATTGAATTGCATGGGGTGAAGGGAATAAAAAAGAAGAAGAAACAGGTGAAGATAATGTGTCATGAATTGATGGCATCCATTCTGCTCATTTGACATCCCTGCAACAAACAGGCTTACAAACCCACCAGCTTCTCTGGAGAAATAGGAAGAACTGACCACATGAGACTTGGTGTAGTGGGAGCCAGGAGATAGGTGGGTACACACCTCCTTCGCCATCTTTCACCAGTTAATGAAAGATATTATTATCACTCTCTGGTCTCTGTAAACATTTCTATTAAAACCTCTATTCTACTGAGGAGTGAGAACTTTGTTGCAGATGGGCGTCTCAGGAACAGAAGTCCTTGTAAGCATGGACCAGTTTTGTGAGCCTAGCATGGGGAGCTCGGTTACCCTAAGAGCAATTGCTGTGCCGTTGAGTAGCATGGACTGAAAATCCCAAGGACAAAGCAGATCAGATTTTACAGACACTGAAGTCAATATTCCCTCTAGGCAGGATTCTCCCACAAGATTCAGACAGATTAAGAGAAATAATTCTAAATGAAGTACATAAGAGTGTAATATCCTCTCCCGTGATCAATAATGCAGTTAAGAGACCTATGAAGAATACATCTCTTTTCTCCTTTGACTGTTTTACTGTCTTTCAGTCCCTGATTAAAAGTTTCCAGTTTACCCCACTGAAGATATGCCAATGAATTCCGACTTCTGTAGACTTTTGTCAGAAAGTAGCAGCTTTTAAAATCATGACCTTGCTTGATTAAAATGCTAAGAATGTTCCAGTTTAGAATAGCTAATAACTTGAGGCCATTTTAAAAAACAAAGACCCTTTGGTATGAAGTAATAGAAATCAACTCAACTGCTTAACTTTTAAAAAGATATTCTTTGGAAAGAAAAGGGTTTGTCTATAACTTACGGATGAAATAGATTTAATGATTATACTCATAACTGACATGCAATAGGTAGAAAAAAATTAAGAAAACTGCATAAAATTTCCTATTCAAGACAAAGGGAAAGTCAAAGGAGCCCTCTATACATTGGTCCCCTGCATGGAGCATGAATTACATCCCACAGGGCAGTCCTAGCAATAACAGTGAAGCTGATGGACTTCATTTTACTGAACTGTGTCTTTGCTAACTGAGGCTGAGAGCCAAGGGACAATTTTGTTCATAAAATTCTCTATGCTGTACTCGATGATGTAGGAAAAAACCAACCCACAATGCACCTGTATTTGGCTCTGTGTAGATATAGTCACCTCATGGACTTCTGCCATGTTAGGTGAACCAGTTTTTGGATTTGAACCCACTTTGATTCCACCCAGGAGAGCCCAGACATCAATGTGCCCTGGGGATCAACATGCTTTGTGATAAGCACTCACCATTATGACAATCCTGGTGTGTGCCAGTCACTTCACATAGACAGCTGAAGTACTGAATTAGAAAGTCTACTCTTGTGCTACTAAGATCGCTTGCAATGCTTCTTCCTTTACTTATTTATTTTAGTCAAGGTCTCACTCTGTCACCCAGGCTGGAGTGCGGTGGCATGCTCGTGGCTCATCGTGGCCATGACTTCCTGGGCTCAGGCAGTTCTTCCGCCTCAGTCTCCCAAGTAACTGGGACTACAGGCACACATCGCCATGCCCAGCTAATTTTTAAATTTTTTTTGTAGAGACGAGATCTTGCTATGTTGGTTAGGCTGGTCTCAGTCTCCGGGGATCATACAATCCTCTCACCTTGGCCTCCTAGAATACAGGATTAGAGGGATGACTTACTACGCCTGGTCCAAACTTCTAATATAAGGCAGTTGATTGGCAGTGGTGGTGTGAAATGATAAAAAATGCAGACACAGACATGGATTTCAGGACTTTACTAGCTTTCCCCCAAATGAACCAGGCCTCATTTGAGGGGAGCTACCACCTAACTTGGAGAAGGAAAAGCAAGAGAGGTCTGGAACATCCTTAGTTGAATGGGAATGCTGATACCTTCAGAAATTTCTGGGGTAGCATTAAGAGAGGAAGAGAGGCCAGCCTCCTAAAAATGAACACATGGTGGGAAACAACAGTCAACTATTGACACAAAGTAAAAAAGGTTGAATTTATACAGGAGCCTTGTTTTCATGAGTGGAATTTGTTACATTAATAATTCAAAAAACAGGTGACATAGAATATACTATGAGACTATGGAAGGCCAGTTGCATGAAACATATGCATTTTCCATTAGAGAAAATACAATGTACCGAGTTAGTGATATTGTGAGCATTACACTACAATCACCAATGGGAAAAAAGTTAAAAAAAAAAAAAATATTTACTTAGTAATGAATGTCAATAATCTCATGTGAGGCCAGGCCCAGTGGCTCATACCTATAATCCCAGCACTTTGGGAGGCCGAGGTGAGAGGATTGCTTGAGCCCATGGGTTCGAGACAAACCTGAGCAACTTTGTGAGACCTCATCTCTACAATAAATCAAAAAATTAGCTGGGCGTGGTGGCACATGCCTGTAGTTCCAGCTAGTTGGAAGATTGAGGTGGAAGGATCACCTGAGCCCAGCAGGTCGAGGCTGCAGTGGCCGTGAGCGTGCCACTGCATACCAGCCTGGGTGACAGAGTGAGACTATGACTCAAAATAAATAAATAAACTAATAATAATCTCAAGTGATCCTTTGTGGAGTTTGCCCCTCCCCAACTTTTCTACTGGAAGTTTGCATGAAGTCATAGGCAGTGACTCTGATTTCTTGATATTAGTGCCACCTTCTCATGTTGGCTGTTAATGTGAAAGTTCATAGCTTTCTTTACTGATGCATCCTTGATAAGCCTGCTTTTCAGTTGACAAGCTCATGGAAACAACTACTCTGCTCAACAGAGAGATAAGGACTGAGCGCTTGTGGTCATGTCTGTCCTGTCTGGTTATTATCCTGAAGTTCAGCTCTTCTCCATCTTTTCCCGAAGAACCTTGCCAGTAGTGAGCAGTAGTGAGAAGGATCTTGTGTGTGTGTGTGTGTGTGTGTGTGTGTGTGTGTGTGTGTGTGTGTGTATGTAGAAAGCACAGACAAATCATGGTACACATGGTGCCACTCATATTCATTTTAAAATTGGGAATTTCAGATTAAGAGGTAGATGCCTGTACTGGCTCATGCCTGTAATCCCAACACTTTGGGAGACTGAGGCAGGTGGATTGCTTAAGCTCAGTAGCTTGAGACCAGCCTGGGTAACATAATTAAACTTTATGTCTACAAAGAATTAAAAAAAAATTAGCTGGGCATGATGGGGTGTGCCTGTAGTCCCAGCTACTTGGGAGGCTAAGGAGGAAGGATCTTGTGAGCTCAGAAGGTGGAGGCTGCTGTGAGCTGTGGTCATCAGGGTTATTTTACTGCACTCCAGCCTGGGTGACAGAGTGAGACCCCGACTCAAATAATAATAATAATAATAATAATAATAATAAAATAATAATTATTATCCTGCCATTGGGCTAATGGACTACTGCTACTTCCATTTTTATCCACTAGACACATTTGGTGTGACTATTCCAGCTTTTATTATTCTTTTGAGATCTCTAATATTTAGTGCTGAATTTAGGTAGAGTATTTGGTTGGGTTAGGAGGGTTGGAGTACTTATAGATTGCCTTTAACATTATTAATTAATTCAGGAGTCATCCTCAGTAATCTGGAAAGAAATAGTACACACCGTAGTGGACATTTTAAGGACTGGCATAGACTGCTGTGCAAAACAGATGGAGACTGGGTCAGCTCATGGGTGGCAACATCACATACCCGGTACACTTTTGCCTGTAGGGTATGAGTTGCTGTTTTTGAGGCAGCACCAGGAGTCTGAAAGACTAACCTGCAGGACCAAAGAGGGTGATGGAGGTAGAGGGAGGTGTGCAGGTCAGATGTGGTGGGGTCCTTGCTGCTTCACTCTGCTGCCTCTGGTCATGGAAGAAAATGGGGGGAGGTTTTGAGAGCCCCTTTTCTCACAGAAGAGAGAGTAAGAGTGCTGGGTATCATGGGATGGACACACAAAAATGTAAAAAAAAACTGATTGCAAAGTTAGAAGATTTTTTCTAATTCTAACTAGACTAGAATCCCTTGGTGTGTAGAGAATTGGTCAAGTTTTGAAAAGCGAGAAGTTTTGCTCTTGAAATTCTATGTTTTTTTTTTCCTCCATGAATCCCACTGTCAATTAACTTCTAGAACAGGATCTCCAACTCCCAGGCCATGCACTGGTGCTACCTGTCCCTGACCTGTTAGGAACCAGCTGCATAGCAGGAGATGAGTGGTGGTGGAGGGAGTGAAGCTTCATCTTCTGTATTTACAGTCCCTCCCCATTGCTCGCATTACTGCCTGAGTCTCACATTCTGTCAGATCAGCAGCAGCATTCGATTCTCAGAGGAGCACGACCCCTATTGTGAACTGTGACTGCGAGGGATCTAGGTTGTCCACTCCTTATGAGAACCTAATGCCTGATGATCTGAGGTGGAGCTGAGGTGGTGAGGCTAGCACTGGGGAGTGCCTACAAATACAGATTAATATGAGCAGTGATATTTGACTGCACATCCATGTCCCCTCCCCATTGCCCCCCATCTGTGAAAAAATTGTCTTCCATGAAATTGGTTCCTGGTGCCAAAAAGGTTGGGGACCACTGTTCTAGAAGACTGTGGAATGGCAGAATATTTCCATGAAATGAGATAGGGAAGTACTATCAATAAAATGGCAGTATGGCTAAATAATATCCTAAAAGCCGCCATTAGCAGGGGTCTCGTTTTGTTGCCTACACTGGCCTCTAACTCCTATCCTCAAAGAATCCTCCTACCTGAACCTCCCAAGATGTTGGGATTACAGGTGTGAGCCACCATAACCATAATCTACATTTTAATCTGCAGTTAAACTTTGGGAAGCATGGCTACAGGTAAGTGGGCCATTTGTGACACCTGGACTTCTTATGGTCTCCTATAAACCATGGATTCTGGGCCCTGGTTGCACATTGGAATCACCTGTCTCATTCTAGCACCTAAGTACATAAATGCATTAAATTTTATTTTTATGCTTAATAATTACTTATCAGAATTACAGTCCAACTGAATTATTTTGATCAATTGTACTGTATTAATAACAAATATCCCTATGAAGATTTATTTGATGCTTAGAAACATAATCATAAAATTTTTAAAATGTTTTAATCTATATGCAAAATGTGGTTACAAAGAAATGTAATGTGTGATCAAGAAACTAAATGCATTCATGAATAAATTATTTTACATTAGTGAAAAATTATGTGAGGAGGTAGATTGGAAATATGAGAGCAAGGAGAAAATGAATGCAAAATTTCTGACTATCGAAGATGGACATGTTCATGGACTTTTTGAAAATGGATGGTGGTAGCTATAAAATCCTGATAGTTTTTACAGTCCATTGGATACATTTAGAAGACTGACATAACTTTTAGTTTAAGATACCAAAATGTCAATACTTGCCATATACCAAGGATTAAATTATTTCCAGCTAATTAAATTTATGCCTGAAAATATTAGATAACGATGTCTTGATTTTTGTGTCAATATTTACCATATGTCAAAGATTATATTACTTGCAACAATTTAAACACTAAATGTCAATATGTGGAGTGTACATCATTTTTCAGAATTCTACAGATGTCAAATAGTGTGGAGACTACTGCATACATGGCAGGCTCTGAGAATCTTGTAGCACCTCAGAGTCCTGAGTCCTCAGCTTTCTTAGGGGCCACTTGCCAACAATTCACAAAATTTAATTTTTATTTCTTCAAATTTTTTTAACTAAAGTGATATAGGCACAAATAATTACTAAAAATCTCATATTAAGAAGACTTTTCCAGCCAGGTGTGGTAGCTCACCCCTGTAAATCCCAGCACTTTGGGAGGCCAAGGTGGGAGGATCATTTGAAGCCAGGAATTTGAGAATAGTCTGGGCAACACACAGAGACCCCATTTGTGCACACACACACACACACACAAATTAGCTGGGTGTGGTGGTACACACCTGTAGTCCCAGCTACTTGCGGAGGCTGAGGTGAGGTCAAGACTGCAGTGAGCCATAATTGTGCCACTGCACTACAGTCTGAGTAACTGAGTGAGCGCCTATCTCAAAATAACAAGCAAAAACAAACAAAAAACCTTTTTCTTCCCTTCTCTCTCCATTCTTAGTCTCACTCATAGAGGTAAACATAGCAAAATAACCCATGGCCCCTCTGCCTCCTTGAACCTTCCTTAAGCCTCTACTTTCAACTCTTAGCTAATTCTCCTGAGAAGTACCTTTGTCTACTTACAAAAGTTATTTCTGCCTTTCCTTCTTGATTTATTTAGCCTACTTAGGTTTCACTTGTAACATTCTGTTGTGGTCATTGAGGCACTGTCTCTTTTATAAGACATGCTCTTTCTCTTCCTGTGTCCAAATAATATGATCAAAAGTCAAATTCTGGTTAAATTCTGTTTCTTGCTACATTATCATGACTATATAAACACACTCGCTAATGATTCTAGGATGCTCGGTTGAACATGACTTTCACCAGGAAGCTGAAGGGCACTCCCGCCCTGCCTTCTGGCATCCAGTGCTGCTCTTGAGAAGTGATGTTACTTGGGTTTCCATTCTTTTGCACATGGGCTTTTCTTTGCTCTCTGCAGGCTTTTAGGATCTTATGTATTTCATGCGCTGAGTCTCTAATTTTATTATCTTTTAAAAGTTATCTGTCTTTCTGTCAGCTTCTTGGGGGATTTCTTCAAATTATCTTTTTACTCTTCTATTATATTCTTAAGAATGACTGTCGTATTCCCATTCACAAGGACTCTGGCTTACTCTCAGATTGGTGAAACTAGTTCCCAGGCCACAGAGTAGCTTCTTACCTTGTCGTGTCATAGTGTGTGGTTGGGAGGTGGGCCTGCAGTCAGATCACCTGCATTCCGATCCCGGCTCTGCCATTTCCTGGCTGTGTACACTTGGACAGAGTACTAAATTTCCTCATTGGTAAAAAAGGGGTAAGACCTTCATCACAGGATTGTTGTTATTAGTCAATGAGTTCATGCACCTAAAGCACTTAGAATGCTGTTTGATCCACAGCAAGAGCCCCACAAGCATTTGCTACTCTCATGATCTCTCTGAGGTTATTAATTATGGGATTTAAAAATTCACTTCTGGTTTGTCTCTCCTTCCTCTGCATCCTTTTTGTTTAATTTGGTGCCTATCTTGCTATCGGAAGACTTTGCTGGATGTCTGGTGATCCTTGGCTGTCTGTTCATAATTAATAGTGAGTCATCAAATGTCGGTTGAAAGTTATCTATGTGTGCATCAAGCTGCTCACCATGTGGCATACACTGTAGGACAGGTATTTCATGAATCTGCCTTTTTTTTTGGCAAGGTGCCAAAATCAGTATGTGGCTATGTTTCATCTGGAGCTGTTCAGTTTCTCCAGAGAAGAAATCTGAGAGCAATAAACCTTGGAGTCCAACAGTTCGGTGTGTACATTTTCATTAATCCCCGTTTCAGTCTTCTACTTGTTATAATTGTGCATCATTCTGTCTGGGCTCTCTCTGGTTAGGCTTCCTCAAAGAACAGATCTTTCATTTTTTAATTTTTTTTGGAAAATAACTGAAGCAGCAGCTACTCGTTCTTTTTAACTGAGAAGGAGGGCTGGGACTTACAGTTACTCTCTATTTAGACAGTCAATAGATTCATCCATTGAAATGTGTTCAGTTACACCCAACACTGGGAATGGTCAAGCCTGAGCCTCTTACAGGAGGGACTAGATTGACTTACTTCCTGTTAGTTTCCTGCCTCGTGTATAAGCACTTGGAGTTCAAATTTTCTCAGCTCTTTTGCCAGTTAGTTATTATTGCTCTAGGGATCCTTGAACATTTCACTAATATCTTTCCTTGGCAGCTATCTTGCCCTCCAGTCTCTCTGCCTTTTGGGGCTTTTTCCTCCCCTTAGCAATCATTTCAGTGGGGTTTAAGGAGGCAGAGGGGCCACAGGTTACTTTGCCAGGTTTAACTCGAGCGTAAATGACTTTCCAAATGGGAGGCTGTATCACCTTTCTCTGGTAATAGGCAAACAGAAAAAGCAAAGGAATCCTTTATTTTTAGTAACTCTGGATTCCCAGGAATATGCCCATTCCAATGCTAGGAGCTGATATTCTGCCCCTCTGCTCACTGCTTTTGGGGTGAGACAGGGTTTACTGCAGTTCATCAAATTGTGTTGTCATCCTTGCTCCAGAACTTTGCCTTACTGGGTCAGTGGAGAATACTTTAACACAGTGATACAACTTGTTTCTTTGTTCTTTGTCAAATTTCAGTTTTCAGTGAGTCAGCTTGTTTCTCCCACATTTCTTTTTGTGACTGATGGAGGAAGGAGCCACACCCTATGATAGGCAGGATGGTATTTCCCTATTGAGATCTCCAGTGCTCAAGCCTCTGTGATCACTTGATCTGAACCAAGAGCTGACAGGTGATAGTTAACAAACTGCTTCACCATCTTCAGAAAGGGAACATCTTAATGAAAGTGCACATATTGAACTCTTGGATTCCAAACCTCAGCCTTCAAAAGGATACTTATGCATATCCTACATGAATTCAGTCATACCAAAATTTTAGATGCTACCCTTCTGGACAATAATTTTAAATACCAGTCTGGACTTTTTGAGTTGTAGCTGACCATAATCAAACTCAAAATGTTCTCTTAGAATTCATGGAATAAATCAAGTTTCAAGAAAGCAACTGGTTCCCCCAAGCAGCTGTGACCAGGGATGTTAATGCCACCAGGATATAACCCGTGTCATTTCTCATATCCTGTATGTCACCATCATCATTTCTAATTTGCTCCACAGAGTATTGAATGTAACCCCTCAATAGTTCATGAGTTTTCTATATTATGTCTTCTGCCACCACAGAAGGCTGACCTAATTTTTTCAATTTCAGTCCAAAAATATCCCTGGGAAGGGCTTTATTTGGCCCAGCTTGAAAGAGGTATCCACTCCTGGGCTAATCAACAGAGGCCAGAGGGTGGCATCAGGTAAGAATATGTCAGCTCCCAAGGGAGATATGTGGATGGGGTAGTCATGATGGTGGCATGTCCTTGATAAAAGCATTGGAGCATTTTATACTCTTAGTTGGAAATACAGGTAATACTATGTTCCTTATATACACCAACTTAAAATGTAGCCATGTTAGAGGCCAAGGAAGACATATATTCAGCATCATTTCAAATACTTCACTCTTTTCTATTCTGAAAACGCCAGCTTATAGCAACAAAGCTGACAGTTCACTTTAAGAACAGAAATCTAAGAGCACTTACTGACTTCAATACAATCAACAGAAAAACTCTCTTGTACTATCAACGACCAGAATTATAAGTGAAAGAGTCAAGGATGTTGTAATAAAATATACTCTTAACATAATAGACCTCAGTAAATATTTTGGATGTTGGTGATAGTGAAATGTTCAACCTGGAATTAGGATCACTTTGAAACACAATAGATAACCATGAAGTAACTCACTACAGTGATTTTCGACAATCTGATTGGTGTATATATACATGATTGAATAAAATCACATAAATTGAGAGGTAAAATTGGCATTTTGCCTCAGCACATACAGTTTTTCAGAGCTAGTTGTTGATACCTTTCAAAAGAACTGACATGAACTTTAATCCCTTCTGTTGGTTTGCTGTCACTCAGTAACTTTTACATTCTATTTATTTAAACATATAAGAAGTACAGTTTGCACTTGAGCTTGTTTTAATCAAAAATCCCAAGGCTGAATTATAGTTCCCTGTGATTTGAATATGAAGAGATTGAATTATTTACTTTGGGTATTTGTGCAGATATCATAGACCTGATTTATTGCTGGTGATGACATTCAGCGCATAGAAGGCTGACTATTCAAAATTTAAAACACATCTTATTGATTGTTGAAAGTCTTCTAAGAATTAATGCCTGATTTTGAAGAGCAGGAAAACATATTTTGGGTTGATAAATGCAAGTGTTTAATAACATTAATAGAGAATAGTCAGAAATATCCCCTCCTGTTACAATTTTTGTTGCTTCAAAATTTCAGAAACTCTCTGACCCCAAATATACAGTGCCTGATAATTTCAGATATTTTCACCTATATGCAAGGTGTGATAGCAGTTGTAAATTTAGGTACATTATTTTAAAATACCTCTTTTGGGATATTCTCTTTAGTGTGATGCATTAAGAAAGTATGCATAAGTATGTAGATTGGATTGTAAACTTGCCTAATATAAATGTAGATGATAGAGTCATTAGGGTCTTACTCATTTTAACACACATTAATATTACTGAAATTTAGAAGATTCAGGGATGAGACAGAAGGCAAGTGTGAGAATAGAAATGTAATGTACCTTCTCCTGATTCTGCTGAAGGTTTAACTTTATAGCTTCGCAGTGCTCGGGGAACAGAAGGAGAAATTAAGAGAGATGCTATGAGCCAGGAGTCATATGTTTTGCCTTCATAAGTGGGATGTGAGCTGTGCTAAAGTGATAGACGTCAAATGAAGCCACAATACACCAGATCGTAGAGGGAGCCTTCCAGAAGAAGTGGCTGGTCAGGACAGTCTATATTTAATAATTATTTATAACTGTTTCCCAGAGTCCCTATGAACATCCAGTTGGAAAGGTGTGGAAGAAACTAGTTTAAATGAGGCTAACTGTAGATTAATTAGCTGAGGTTTCGTAAACACATGAAGAAGGATCCCTGCCCTGTGTTGTGAGTATGGGATGCTCTTGACCATTTAGTAGACAGATGGTGGTTTCCAGAATTGGGTTTGAGGAGTGGGTATTATCAGATATTTGATAATACCAAATAGGTATAGATGTGAGGCTGCCTCCAGGTATGTCCCGTGTCCCAACGTAGTGTCTGAGAGGCTGACTGGAGTTATGGGAGATATGGAGAAGATAGTGAGCTTTGGCTACATGTTGGTACTTGTCATGGCTTTGGAGGAGCCAAGCAACATCTTTTGAGGGTTAAATGTCCAATATCAGACAAATAGATGGAGTGAATATCAGGAGGGATAAGTATTCCCATAAAGATGTTTTCCCTCAGTACTGACCCTGTGCTACTGCATTCAGGGGATGACAACATTTTTAGATGTTAAAAGATAACACACGTGATTTGTAAATCATGATGTCAACATTGTTAACCTTTTCTCTGACTTAACTCAAAGTTACTAAAGGCAGGTTGGGGTCCCTGCTGGAGGGCTTGAGGAGCCTGGCCAGCCCCACATTCTTAAGGAGGTGAAGGCCCACCAGTCCACAGACTCCAGGCCCACAACAGCAATGTGCTGTGGCGAGGCCCCCTCTCGCCTAGGAGAGAAAAGACACTCTGAAGCCTTCCCTCGATGGTGTTTTCCTGGCTGTCTCACGCCTCTAGCAGCTCTGGACCTCCATCTGCGGAGCGCTGATGCTTCCCCAGGACCCCACCAGAGGGTAGCCGAGTCTGCTGTTCCACCACCCAGGACTCTGGGACAGTTAACAGCCTCTCAGCATCTTGTTTTCCTCCTGCTTCCCTTTGTTTCCTTCGGACCCTGTTGAACATGCCTCGGATGTTGCCTGTCCTTAGAAGGCTGTGGTCTATATGCCACCCTCTGCCAAGTGAACAGGGGATTATCATCATCATGATCATGATCATCATGATTATTATTTGGTTTTAACTTAATTTTATTATAGAGATGTGGGAAACAAGTCAGTATTAACTATACAAGTAGTCTGTGCAGGTGAAGTTTGGGCCTCCAACTGACCCTTACTTCCCCTGGTTTGGACCCAAGTATCCTTTGGGTGAACAGAAGATTATTAAGATTAGCAAGACTGATGTGACTGGCTGCTTCCCTCACCACTTCTGTCTCACACTCCTCCACCCAACTCAGAGAAAGAAAGGAAGAGAAGAAGGAAGGAAGAAAAAAAAAAGAAAAGAAAGAAAGAGGAAGAGACTTGCATAGTTTACAAATTAATCTGTACAAAACTTTTTAATAATAAAAAGAAAAAAATAGTAAAATGTCAGATTTCACCACATATACAATTAGAACTGTCTATAAATTTATTGCCAGACTCTGTAAAGAATAAATCTGTGAGAGTTTTACTCACGAGGCCAATGGAAATAGATTGGGAAAATCATCAGTGATTGATATAAGCTGGGATGCCAAGCGGACCTCAGGGCGGAAAGAAATTACTAAAATCTTTCCTGCCTCACTCATTGTCAGAACTCTAATTTGAGAACACAGGATCCATTTAAAACCTGGAATACTCTCTCCCTACTTGGGGCACCTTGTGCCGACATCTAGGGACTAATTACTGCGAAAATGATAGCAGTCATTAAGCCCCATAAAGTTGCCTGACGGGAGTGTGAAACAACATAATCCCATAAACGTCCTGCTAAACCCACCCGTTCCTTGCAACCCCAAACCCCAAAGCCCCATCATTCATGCCATTCCCCCCTCCTTTTTATAAAAATAAAAGCTTGTCTCCATCTCTGCCGTCCCCCACCCCACAAAACAGAAAAATTCTCACACATTTGCGATTGCTGATTCATTGTTGGTGAGAAATAGAGTGAGGGCCTAGTGAGGATATTTGGCTATAAGGCCATGAGGTTATTTCAAACAACGGGGTTATTATGAGGTCACCTGAGTGGCAGGAAGGACGAGGTTTCACAAAGACTCCGAGGAGCTAGGTCATTCACAAGAAACAGGAGCCAGGCTTGGGCCACAACTTACGGAGCCCACAGGAGGAGGAGGGGCCTCGCAGGCTTCAGGGATATGCAGGGCAGGGCTTCCCGGGCCCTTGGCTCCTCGGTTCCCTGCCAGTTCCCCCTGATTCTATGACTCCTGCCTCACTGCTGCCCTCTACCGACAGCTTTACTTGATGGGGTATTTTTGCTTACCCAAAGTTCGTAAAATTTAACTCCTTTATGGCTCTTCTGCTTCATGTCTACTTTTGCTGTTTATTATAATCTTCTGCTCCCGCTACTAATTGCAGCTCTTTTAGTTTTTCACACTAAAATTCTGCCACATCATAGATAAATCACTGTGATTCCTGTCGGGCAGAACTTTTTTTTTGGCGGGGCGGCGGGGGGTGGGGGGGGGGGTGGGCCACAAAATGATTTTTTTATTTTGGTCAAAAAAATATACAATAAAATTCACATTAAAAACAATTTAAAAGATTCAAG